>ML788183.1:121044-136682 GCA_009831015.1 Picea engelmannii | reverse complement strand
CGAATTCACCAAAACCAACTTGATGAGTATGAGGAAAATTTGATGAGTAACCTTCACTGCATACCTCAGATGTGTTTTCTGAAACAGATGTAGAAGGCACTTCCTTCAATGCTTCCTTTCCTTTGTTGTTCTTTGAAGCTTTCTCTTGAACCGTGCTCTTTCGTTCCAAGTAGTCTTCATACAACACCTTCACCATCTCGGCCATGGCAAATACCGAATCTCTGAACTCCTTCTCATCTTGAGAAAGTCCTCCTGTAGATGTCATTTTCCTCCTTGAGATGTGCTCTTCCCTGGTTAACATGCAAAACTCAAATCCAAACGTCAACTACCTCTGATACCACTTGATCCGTCAGGATTTTTCGAATGACTTATGGTTGAGTTTTTTTAATTTGCATGAATTAATTGACCATTGGGAAACTTAAGGAAAGAACGAGAAAAGAAAAGGAATTATACAGCCATTAACATATTTGCAGATCTGAAATGCAATGAAAAACAGCAAACCATAATGCACAGGTTGATAACGGAGTTCGGCACAACTTTGCCTACGTCTCCGGGCCTTTTCTCTGTGGGGGAGGCTTCTTTATTTCTGTTTGAAAGCTCAATAGTACATCTTTACAATGCCGAATGGCTTCTAGACTGATCTGGTCTTGTTCGTCCAGATCTCTAGAACCATGCTCAAAAAACAACACCTGAATCGGATGTCCGGAGCTCTCAGAAACGGTCCAACAGCATCTCCTCCTTAAGGGCTTCCCTGCCTCAAACTGGCTTTGACTTGGCTTCTCCTCAGCATCTCTGCTCTGAATTGCTCTCCAAAGCTATCCCCTTGGCCTCAAAATGGCCTTGGTTAAATAGTGGGGAAGTTGGTTATCCATCTCCAACTTCCTCCAAGAAGTTAGGCTCAAAAACCACCCAATAACTCCCAATTACATTAAAAATGGCTTTAATTAACAACAAAACACATAGTTGGTTGAAAAACCCATTTATAACTATATAATTGGTTAAATTTGGGCTTAGCCCCTTAACTCTAGGTGCGCACCCCATTTTTCAAGGTCATATGGGCCATGTGGCCACGCGCTAGCCCAAATGGCTAAGCACGGGCCACCCCAAGCGCTCTAGCACCAAACAACGGTCGCATGGTAATGGTTCTAAAAATCGTGGGCTATCCATTACAATAACCGTTTTAAAACCATAATTTAAACCCAACAACATGTAACTGTGGCTCCCGCTCATAAACAAAGGTTACAGTTATAAACCATGCGTCATAACTTTGGGTGACAGTTAATGTATTAACCCCCGCACCAAAGGTCATATGTGAAGCACAATGAAACCGGGGTCAGGGCTAAGCCCTGGCCCGACCCCCCCGCCGAATAACACATAACCCTGATTTAAATACAATTTAAACCGATTACATAACAAGTACTACTGTGTGGTCCAGCAGTCGGAGGGTACTTGTGAAGGCGCAGTGTGGAGGAGGTCCGGGCTTCGAATCCCCCAGGCCACAAAAATTTTTGACATAGCCCTCATTGGCTAAACCCGGGGTGCCACGTGGCAGCCCGTGATTGGGCCATGTGGCACCTTACCATTCGTCCAAAAAGATGCCACGTGTTGCTTGCCAATTCATCCACGTCAGAAGCCATACTGTCCAATCATCATGCCACGTCATCCTCCATATGATGCTAACATCATCCGCCATGCATGCTACTGACATCACCTTGCCACGTGTCACCCTTCCAGTGGTGACACGTATCACTTCGGGATTGGTCCAACTACGCACCAAAAAGTCCAAATCAGCCTGACACGTGTCAGCACCTGGAGCCACCACGTGTTAGCGTACGGACCTACCACGTGTCCTGTACGGACTGTACGGACAGGTACAGGCAGCATCCCAAAAATTTTGCCTATTTGGCTCGGAGGAAAAAATGCGATATCTTCTCCATATGGACTCCGTTTGACAAAGTAAATATACCACCAGAATCAGGAAGACGTGCCAGACGCAATGGTGTTGGTTTCGTCGAATTCCGAGCACTTTCATTTTCGAGCATTTTTCAAGCCCTGACAGGCTTCTTAATCCGATTTCGGATCAAGGACCAATAGGGGATTCATATTGAATGATAACATAGAAGATTTCAATATGGGGGATGTTATTCTAGACTTAGGATCTGAAGTCAATGTTCTTCCAAAGAAAACCTAGGAAGATATGGGAGAACCACACTTAGGGTATTCACTTATTCAATTGAAGTTGGAAAATCAGCATAGAATAACATCGATAGGAAGGTTGAAGGGGATTCCAATAGATTTGGATGGTGTGTGCACCATGGTTGACTTTGAAGTCATTGACATAATGGACAATAATTATCCATATCCATCATTGTTAGGTCTGGATTGGGCCTTTGATAACTAGGATATTATCAATTTAAAGACAAGGACGATGATATTTGAGTATGGAGAATACAGATTTATAGTGTCATTGGATCCCTCATAAGGAAGCAGGTATGTGGAACCTACAAATAATATCCTTACAAAAGATGTGAGTCAGTTATATAGAACTACTGCATGCGAAGAAGACTATATCAACCCAACTGCAAATGAAATTCTTAGTTGGAGGAATATTAGTTCTTATGATTCAGAATCTAACACAGGACTGGAGAACTGGGAACAACGTTTACATGAATTATTTACTAGAATATCTGCCATGATGATGCGTTGCGTTGAGATGGGTTGGTACATAGGCAAGAGAACCTCCTAATTTTTATTGCTTGAATGATTTAGAATAATTTCTGATGAAATATGAGGTAGAGGTTCTGGAAAATCAAATATTACCAACACTAGATATTTATTTAAAAGCCACACCTGCAATATGGTGGGGTACACACAAGGAAAATATTAGCAATTGGTTCCAGTGAAAAAGGTTATTATGCATCATATTCGATGCAGAGAAAGAACACAAATATGAGGAGAAATATGAAGGATTTGGACAACCCCAAGAGCACGTAGAGAAGTGCATAGGTCAATGGATATTAGTACCACTAGAAGAATGGACACACAATTTTATTCACATACTAGAAGGCATTTTGAATAACTAGTACACATAACATCAACATCATAGAGAAACTGCCAATTGGGAAGAGATACAACATAACTTTGTAGTTAAATTTTCCTTTGAGCATGACAGTCTAGAGATTGATACATCGTTGAAAGTGGTAGGATATATTATATTTTAAGAACCATAGTTTGAAATAATTCCAACAAATCAAAGGTAGGATAGTCAGATAGTTAAACAATTCCTACAATGTTATCACATCGTAGAAGTAGAAGAACTAGCAAAAGATAATCTGCGCAATATCCAGATCCCATAAGTAGAAGGTGAAAGGGAAGTAGAAGATCCCAAGTTGGACTCAAAAGATTATGTGGCCACATTAAATATTAAGAAGGTCAACATTGGAACTGTAGAAAAACCAAAAGATGGCTAAAATTGGAGATTATTGGGATAATCAGATAGTAGAGAGGATCATAGAATTATTTCACAAGTACAATGACGTATTCCCAACAAAATTCTTATACATGAATGGATTAGAAGGAGACATAAGAGAGATGAATATCCAATTGAATCTAGAAGCAAGACCTATCATAAAAATTATGTATAGGTTGAATCCAATATAAAAAGAGAAGGTGAAGACATAAATTGACAAAATGCCTAAAGATGGTGTTAGAGAACCTGTAGAAGAGTCAGAATGGATCAGTCCCATGGTGGTGCAACAAAATAAGAAAGGAGGGATCGAGATTTGTGTATATTTTAGAAAATTGAATGATGCCTTCCTACATGATACTTTCCCTAGCCCATTTACAAAAGAAGTTTTGGAGAATGTAGGGGGTCAAGAAGCTTATTCTTTTACAGATGGATTTTCAGGTTATCATCAGATAAGGATTTCTCCAGAAGATAGACACAATACAACTTTTTCTATAGAGTGGAGCTCATTTGAGTATACAGTTATGCCATTTGGATTAAAGAATGCACCAGCTATTTTTTTCAATACTAGTAGTATCATTTTTTAAAGACTTTATTCATAAGTTTTTGGAGGTTTACTTGGATGATTGGACAATGTTTAGTTTGTTGAAAGATCACATTGAAGTATTGAGGCTGATGTTGGATAGATGCAAACAATGTCATATCTCATTAAACATTAATAAATGTATTTTCAGTGCACCTTTTGGAATTTTGTTAGGGCCCGTGGTGTGTAAACAGGGTCTACTGGTTGATCCTTCTAAAATTGTTTTCATAGTTAACTTACCACCACCAAAGTTAGTGCACTAGTTGAAGAGTACATTGGGACAAACATGGTATTAAAAAAATTTCATAATGGGATATGCACAGATCACCACACCGATGGAGAAGTTGTTGAAGAAGGATACTAAGTACCAGTGGAATGATGAATTTCAGAAGAGTATGGATATTTTGAAGGAGAAAATGGTTACTACGCCGATTTTAGTATTTTCATATTCGGAAAAATAATTTCATGTGCATGTAAATGCATCTGCAATTGCACTAGGAGAAGTATTAACCCAGCCAGGAGAAGGTGATCTAGATCACCCTACTGCATTTGCAAGAAGAAAGTTATCGTATTCTTAGCAGAACTATAACACTACATAAAGACAAGGTCTAGCTATGGTGTATGCTTTGTATAAATACAGACATTACTTGTTGGGACAACACTTTATGATGTTTAATGATCATTCATCGCTGAGATACTTACTTAATAAGCCAGTGTTGGGGGGAAGGATATGCAAATGGCTATTACTATTTCAGGAATTTGACTTTGAAGTTGTGGTGAATCCTGGAAGATTGAATGCAGGACCAGAAGAAAACTTTCCAAATGAACAATTGTTTTCAGTACAAATTGCAGATGAATATTTTGCTGACATTATTTAGTTTTTTAGTACAGGATTTGCACCAAGAGAATTTACTACTGCACAAAAGAAAAATTTGGTGGTCAGAGTTGCATATTATCAGCTAATTGTTGGTCATTTATACAAACTTAGATCATATAACATCTTGAGGAGATGTGTGATGGAGCATGAAAGACCCATTATTTTGGTAGAGGTGTGTGAAGTAATTGCAGGAGGACATTGTGTTGGAATATCTATCGTGTAGAAGGTATTACGCGCAAGATTATGGTGGCCAGGAGTTCATGAAGATTCAAAAGAATATTTTTAGAAGTGTGATGTTTGTCAAAGAGTTGGGAAGCCATCCAGGAGGGATGAGATGCCACTGAGACCACAGGTTACTTTACAAGTGTTCGATAAATGGGAAATAGATTTTGTAGGTTCGATTAATCCACCGACAATAATATCAGGAGCTAGATATATTATTACAACGATGGAATACTTGACCATATGGGTTGAGGCAACACCAATAAATGATTGCAGTGCAGATACTGTAGCACGCTTTTTATTTGAGAATGTAGTGACAAGGTTTGGATGTCCAAGAATATTGATGAGTGATCATGGGAATCACTTCATCAATAGTACAATTGAGGCAATGCTTGAAGAATTTAAGATATACCACCAGAAGATTACTCCTTACCACCATGAAGAAAATGGAACAGGGGAATCCTTCAACAAAATTCTAGAGAATTCCCTAACAAATATTTTTAATATAAATAGAGAGTATTGGGATTTGAAGGTACAAAAAATACTTTGGGCTTATAGAACTACCTGCAAGAAACTAATAGGACAAACACCCTTTAGATTGGTGTATGGATAGGAGGGAATAGTTCCCTTATATTATTTAATACCAAGTCTATGCATTGTAGAAATTACAGAGATGATAGAAAATGGAACATCACAAGAAAGATTGGCGCAACTAATGGAATTAGAAGAAGACATAATCATGGTAGGTTTCCATCAAGAGGTACAAAAAGAAAAGGATAAAGCATGGCATGATAGACATATCAAGAAGAATAATTTTAAGGAAGGAGATTTGGTTCTCCTCTATGAAATTAAATATTTGCAGCACCCATGGAAGCTCAGAATGCATTGGTTGGGACCATATCAGATAAAATATATTACAGATGGAGGCTTTGTACAACTGCAAGACATAACAGGAAAGGAAGTGAAAGGAATGGTGAATGGTAGTCTATTGAAACTATATAGGGACAGTTGAATTACTAACTCTCAATAGTTGTAGCACAATCAATAGAGTTGTACATATTGTAAATAGTAGGAGATAAAGAATAAAAAGGAAGATAAAAACAAAAAAATAAAGAAAAAGTAAAAAAGAAGTAGTTAGGAGGTATAAGGGAGAGACGGATAATTCAGGAATGAAAGCACATAGCAAATAGAAATTGGTGTGACATAATTTGGAAGATTGTACACAGGGAAATTAGACACCGCACAAATAATTGGAAAAGTTGAAAAACAAGACAGAACATTAATGAATGGGATTATAAAAAGGAAAAATCACAAGCAAGCTCGACACTTAGAGAATTTTACGAAACCGATCACTTGAGAGAGCAAGCACAAGGTGATTGAGAAAGAGGATAATTCAGTCGATTGTGTTCAAAACTAATTAGATGGCACCCTCTAAGGTTGGTCATCCAAGTCAATTTGTATGAGTAACCCGATAGTCAGAAAATAAGAAAGAAACAATGGAAGAACCAGAGACTTTTGTGGAACTGGAGGATGTGACAACATCAGAGACTGAATCGATCAGTCCCACCAGGATAAAGGAAGAAATATCAACCGAGGAACATGTGCAAGGGGGTCAGAGCATGGAAAACCATAATGGCAACACAAACCCTAGTTTTGAAACCCTACAAAAATAGAGGTAAAGGACAAATAGAAACAACAAGTCATAGAGGAGGTCAAAGTCCAGCAGGAAATGGAGGGAGAAGAAGAAGAAGAACCTAAGGATGAAGCTGTAGAAGAAAACCTAGTTGCAGGACAAAAGAGGAAAGCACCAAGTGCAATGGAATTTTTTTTACCTCATCTTCCATACGATGTAGTCGCAGTGGAAGACATGCTAGGAAAGGTTTTGTATCTAAATTATGTGGACCATGATGTAACTGACACAACAACATTTCCTGACTTCATACAAGAAGAGTGCTTAGATAAAAAGGGAGAGGTAGCACCCCTAGGGAAATCTATTTTGGATCCTTTGCAGTGGTTTACAAGTCTCTATAATTCAATCTTTATGAATCTGTTGGACATACCACATTTTGGGCATGGTAAAAATGTAAGACTTTGTGTGAAACAACTATTGGCCAGGGTACATGGAGGTATCTTGTGGATGGAAATATTGTTCCCCATAGACATGGATCTCATATATAATATCATAGGTCTTCCTAGCAGTGGGGTATATCCAGAAGACTACCTAGACAACAAAGTCAGGGATGAATAAATTGCAGAGGAAGTGAAGGAACAGTTTGGGAAAAATATCGGAACCCGAGGACTAATCATCAAGGATATCAACGACCAGGAAACAAAGTTTTCCACAAAGAGGATGGCTTGTAAAATTTTGAGGAATCGAAGAAAGGAATAGGCCCCAACAGGAGTTATAGCAGTAGTCATGCAATGCCCAAAGGGTGTAGTGTTCAACAGGGCACCATACTTGTTGAACCAATTTTGGATAGATTGCATAGATGCACAGGATAATGGAAAATAATTCCATTACTCCTGGTTGCTAATACTGATAGCATTGGTGGGTTGGAAGGAGCCCAAGTTTTCATCTTTTCTAGATAGGAAGGGGAAATGTTATGTATCTTGCGATGAAACTTTGTGGTAGATAAAGAACCTCAAGAACCAGCAGGACAACAACGCAGTATTTTCCATGTTCTTGGAGGATATGTAGCAAAAGACAACCAATGTTTGGAGAATACCTATTGAAGTGTTTCAAGGAAATGAAGGTATTTCCAATTTCAAGGCTTCAAGACATCATTTGTGGATCTAGGCCACAAGGGACACAAAGAAGAAGTGGTTGAAAATGAGATATTGCACATCAAGGGAAGAAGTAGAATGGATTTTGAAAGATTGCCCTGCATAGTGGAAGGTTCCAACAAAACAAAATAAAGGAACAAATCCTAAGGATCCCGCAAAAGAGGGAACATCCAAAAAGACAAGTATTCTAGTAGATAATACAAGGAAGGTTGGAGAGCGCAACCAAGGTTCAGGAAGAAACACAACAAGCAAAAATCCAAGAACGAAAGAGACAATGTCAAGGACAAAAGTAAAAGGGGATGGTGAGAAGGGAGATATCTCTCTCCCAAAGAAAGCAAAATATGGGGAAGCGGCAAAGAAGTAAAATGGAGTGCATACCTAAACCCCAACAAAGAAGAGAAATAGAGTATAGGAGGCAGAAATAAGGGAAAAAATGAAGTATCACAAGAATCCTGCAACCATCACTATTAAAGAGGACGATGTCGAGTTGGTCGCAAACAAAGTCCAAGATAGAGGAGAGGATGTAGTATGCACAAAAGAGGCCCGAAGGGAAGAAATCAAGGAAACAATAGTACAAGTACATGAAATCTTATAGAGACTACAACTAAATGTAGTGAATCCTCCCATAGCACAACAAAAAGAACAAACATAGGAAGCATCAACGCAGAAAGAGTAAGAAGAAACCATGAAGACGGTAGTATCGAGCAATGACAAATTCAAAGTCACACTAGAAATGTTGGAGGTCCATGAAAAAACAACACAGATACCAGTAAGGGATGTGACACATCTGTATTTGGTCCTAGAGAAAGTACCCACAAAAGTGTTATATGGACTACAAGCAAGTGTAATGTAGGAAGTATAGTCTAGATCTAGGGAAGATGCCACCAACCTAGTGCTCAGTCGTGAGATGGAGATATTGAAAGTAACATATGATCAGATCATGGTGGAAAAGGAGGAATAGAAGCAATGTTCAAATCAATTAGAGAATAATATTACATAGGTATACATGAGAATACCAGACTGCACACAAGCACAAGAAGTTACAGCAGAAGAGAAGATACAGTAGATTGCACAGAACATGGAGAGATACAAACAAGAGATAACAGAATTAACAGAGAAGTTAACTCTACACACACCTCTGGAAGTATAGGAGAAGAGATAGAAAGATGCTACTACACACATAGAGAACATAGCGCAGGAGGTTAAAGAAGTGGCATAACTATATAACATGACTGCACAATTTTGGACTAGCATGGAAGAGGATGAGAATATCTAGTTGTTGGAGCAGAGAGAGGAAAAGCTGAACGTCGTGGCTCAGGACTTAAAGAAGAGGTAAAATACCATGGGTGTATCCCTAAGAATGAAGGTCACGCGGGAGATGAAAAACTTGCAGGAAGATGTAAAAATTGTGCAGGACGAGAAACAAGAAAGGCAGGCTCAGTTGGATCCATTTGAGAAAAAAGAAGAAAGAATGATAAACGATATCCAAACAGAGAAAGGAAGATGGTAACATGCGCTTCAAGGAAGTAGAGAAGTGTTGAAAGAGCACATAATAGTGCAGGGTTTGGAGACACTAGTAGGAAAGAACACAGAGGCTAAGGAGAAAGCAACAAAATTGGGAAAGAAGTTTTATGCGCTAGAGGTAGCACTACAGAAGGTGCATTAAGACTAAGTGGCTCAAGACAAGCCACATGTTAATGTTGTGGTGTTGTTGGAGCATGCATGTTTTGGATAATAGTGCATCAAACGAGGCATATTAGACCAAGAAGGAGAGCGCACCATATTTTCAGGAAAAGTAGCGCGCTCAATGGGATTTGTGAAAATCGGGTGCAAATGTGGACAAACCTAGCCATGTTAGGGTTAGGGTTTTGGAGTCATATTGTAAGGTTTTCTAACCCAAATTTGTAATATAAATAGAAAATATATAAATTAGGTGGAGGCATCTATCGATCCTTAGAGGTATATTTTCATATTTTTTGGAGAACCTATTTTGGAGTCTTTGCGAGTTGAAGTCTATTTTGAGAGTTGTAGAGCTCAGATGAGGTTGAATTAGTTAAGGGTCAGGTCACAAGTGGTGGATCTTGGTACGATCCTGGTTTGCCTCACTACTTTCTACTATGATGTAATGTGCACATATTTTTGATGAATAAGAAAATAAGAAGAATTTCTTTGTGGATGTAGCCCCAGGGGAACTAAACCATGGTAAAAATATGTGTGCAATGTGTGTGAATGGTTTACTATTTTCGCAGTTATCATTGAATGGTTAGATAGATGAAAGGATGGTTTATTTACAATGTGCACTAGATTAAATATGAAAATGAATGAATGAATAGATCTGGTGAATATTGTAATCAAATGCATGGATAAGTAGAAATAAGAAGTAAGAAATAACATCCCCCAATCCCATCCATGAGTACAGACACTTGCATCCTGCAGTCCCCCACAAACCATCTCGGGTGAGATTGCACTGTGCACTCTATGCGCGATGTAGCCTTATGGTTTACCAAAAGGGCCAATGGTGATAAGGTTTTTGTTGGATAACTAAGGTATAACCCGGGTCAAACCATAAGTCCAACAAACCCATTTACCTTTTCATTAATGACTTGTAACCAATTAGGGGATTGTTAACCATTCTTCAGGGCTTCCGACTTCATGAGCAAATATCTCCCTAACCATGAGGAAGCACATGGCATACCACCTATCATTGGAAATGGGATGATGAGGACTATCCATGCATGATTGGGTTACCTACATTTAAATTTTCCTTCATGACCATTTTCCTTGATCAACTTAGGGTTCCATAGGCATACATTCAGGGCTTCATGTAGACTTCATCAAATGCACCCATCACATATGTTGGAATCAACCATTCTTGTTGACATCAATGAGAACTGACTCACCATAAATATCGATCACAACTCTGGGGAATATTTAACACTATGAGGGTTTGCATCAATGAAAACCAACTATCCAACAAAACTCCCATTCTTTTTACATACAACTTAGCACATTATACTTCCATACTCTTGATGTTTTCTATGTTCATAGTGGCCATATTTTCATTTTTCTCGCTTTCCTCTGGGGGAGTGCCTAGTATCTGTCACATCTCTAAGTCTGTGATCTTTGTTTAGAAGCCATAAATGGCTTCACTCATTTTTGTGACTAGTTCCTCTAATGGGGTATGTTATCACACAAATTGTAGGTTGGGAAAATCCTAACCCAATCAACAAGAAGGAAAGAACTATGGGAGAGTTTTCCCATTTTAACCTTAGATAAACGCTCCCCTCCCTTTAGTGAAGGAGAAATCCTACACAAGGGGGTAATCCTGGGTGACCCTGGGGGGATTAAGATAGGAAAGTGGATTAATGAAATATGATGACCCTATAGGTCAAGCTACAAAGTGGAATATGGATTAGAAACAATTATTGGTTATTCTTAATGGTTTCCAAACACTTGAGTACTTTCATAAGATAGTTATACATTCCCGAGGAAAGAGAAAGAAAAGTATGCAAGCTTGATATTCCAATGGAAAGGAAAGTGAATCTTGGTGTCCTATATATCAGCAATAAACAATGATTTAAATGAGAAAGTAAATGATGATATAAGATTCTAGATACATCATTGAAAGTCAAGTAAAGATGCAAGAGATGAAGCTAGCAATGACTAGTATAAATCAAGTAAGATAAAGCCAGACTTAGTGACAAAGTAAGGTTGTTTAAGAAAAGTTATTGAAGAGATATTATGACAGCCTTATGGATGTCGCAAAATGTTTCTATAGAAGAATAATTCAACAACCCAAAATCACTAATAAACCACCCAAAATATTCTTAAGGGTTAATAGGTTATTATGTCATCTTTTTAGCAATTTTTGAGGGTTGAAAAGTGAGTAAGATAAAGAAGTTTAGATGAGTTTGTTGCAGCCCTAATGGATGGAACATACATATCCTTGACCAATAAAAAATCCCTAATGGCTCAAGCAATTTATTAAGGGAAATAATTGATTCCACTTTGAACAATTTGAATATCTCGTAAAATCACGCATTCCAATGCAACACTGTAATTCTCCAATTGTTATAGTCCAAAATTCCCTACCTATGCATACATGGCATTGGACTTTTCACTTACACAATTTTCCAAATTATTGTTGAGGCTCCTTCTTTAAAAAAACATTTTTTGGAACATGTACACGCCCTACTGAACTAATAGCCCACATACACACGCGAGATGCATACTAGTTATCCCATGTACATACGCAAGTTGCATGCTAGACAACCTACATTTACCTCCAAAAGTTGGAAAAAATATATAATTGCAAGAAATTCAGTGGATTTTATGGGCTATCAAGGGTTTCCCAACCATTTCACCCATTGTATCTCATCCCCAAACCGAATAACCATATTTGTCTCATATAAAAAGAGGTCTTGGGGCCCCATATACAACAACAAGCAAGAGAACAAGTAAACTCTACCAAAATGCCTTCCCCTTCTTAGCCCAAGTTTTGCAGCCCTTTCTGAGATTTGGCCTCAACATTCCCCTCCATCCCTTTCTCCTTATACAACCCTTTCCCTTTTCCCAAGAGATCAATTGGTTGTGAGAGGAAAGCATGGGAATGGTGCACTTGGAGAAACAATAGAGGACCCCAGACCTGGTTCGGGGAGTGTTTTCCAAAGAAGGTTGTAATATTTCTGATCTTCATATTGAATAAAAGAGTTATTTCCTATCCTAATACATTGTATCTTTATAATTTTATTGATTAATGCATCTATGTCTATATCTAAATATTGAAAGTGACAAGTAGAGATTGTATGTTTTGTAGCATTGTTTTTCTAAGTTTTTGCAGGTCAGCTTTGGGAGGAGACCCACAATCTAGGAAGTTGCAAAGGCGAAAGAGGTCTACACCAGCCACAAGGACGAAATGTGCACCTACTGACCTTATTTCCTCTCTCTTTTCTTTCATGTTAGATATTTTTTGGGTAGCTTAGGAATAGAATTGTCTTTTAAGGGAAGTCAGTACTCTTCTTGTACCTTGACCCAATATAGTAATAGGGGGATTTTCCCTGCTAGCACCAATGCAATTTTCATATTAGTGTTTTGTATCTATTGGATAAATGGAGTCTTGTATATAAGAGTTATATCCACAATTTCACTAGGGGTGTAGGCTCTTCTACTCCCTAGAGCATGCAAAACTAACCAATGTAAGGCTAGGAGGGTGTAATCCCTTTCACTCTTCCTAATAACCTTGTAAAAAATGGCTTATCAACAAGTAAAAAACATTAACCTTGGTGGAGGGTGTATATAATTATACTCCTCCAAGGGTTTGATACAATATTATTAATTAAACTAGAATAAAACACGAACAAAATGCAGAAATTTCCTTACCAATTCCAAAATAGCAAGATCAAACCTTAGTTACCAAGAAATATCCATCCATAAGAAAGAGAAATATCCTCCAAGAGGTGCACACAACCTTAGCTCCACAATATACCAAGATAAAACACCATAATATAGTTACACAAGAGAGAGTTGATCCTTATTGCCCAAGTAGGGAAAAAATTTCAACCAAGTAGTCTTTCTCACATGAGAGAGCTATGTTAAAATGAAATGAAAAATGATCATTATTTATACAAAACTCATAAAAAGTGTTAGTCCACATAAGTTACGGTAAACCAAAAAATAAGGTATCCATTCCCCCTTTATTTTTCCCCTTTACAAAGTAAATTTAATTTTAACTTTAAAAATGCACAAAACAAAGCATAAACCATGATGTTAACCCCTTCTTGGGTGACATTCAGGTCACTTTAGTAAGTCATTGAGCAAAGGAAGGAGGTCATTGGGACTTCTAAGGCCCCTTATTCATGCATTATGCTCATCTTTGTGATTCAAAATTTACTCCTTCAACATTCCAAGTGTCCATAAAAACAACATCATCACCACCAAAACCCTAGCCCTAGGGTGACATCAAGCCCTCCAAAGTGGTGTTTTAGCCTCCAAAGGGAAATCATTGGGATTGCAAGGGCTAGGTGAGATACTCCAAGGTCTCCTCATTTTCCTTAAAAGGAAACATTCCTATCCTATAATTCCCCATGGTATGGGCTATGGCATCCAACTAGTGGTATTCTAGCCAAAATGAATTCCCAAGATGGGCTTGTTCCTCCAAAATGTCCATCAACAAGGTCCTGCAAAGAAAGAAAAATATTCCCTCTAAGGATATCAAATCAAAGAATCATGGAAAGTAAAATCAAATTTAATATAAGAACCACCTAATCATGTACATCAAAAACTACCTCGTGAAATTAAACAAGTTCTCAAAGACCCTATGCAATTTTCCAAGTTTAGATATGGGAGGGTTGAAAAGGTGATCTATTGGGTGAATCAACCCTTAAGTCAAGGAGTGTTTCCTAGGTGGAAAATTCTATAATCCATGTGGATAATATTAATTTGATGGGGGTAATACTTTTGGGCATAGGTTTCATGACATAGAAGGGTTCATATTGTCTCATTTATGGGTGCCTTTGTAGAGGGTGTGTTGCACCTTCGTTTTCAATGCATCCTTTTTCCAATCCCATTTATTGTGATTTATGTTTTAAGATGTTTCTAGGTTGAAGAAAAGGTGGGACTTATACCTAAGCATGAAAAACATTTCCCACCTTGACTCTACCCTGGTCACATTATGCTTCCCCAAGTTGAAGACAATGTGTGGGACTTCTACCTAAGCATGAAAAACATTGCCCACCCATGCTCTACCTTGGTTGGCATTTTTATATTTTTATTTTTCACAAGTCCCATCAGTCTCTTATGAGAAATATTTCATTTTCCTTGGGATCCCTAGGCGAGCATATAGAAGGTTCATGATTTGATTTTATATTTTTCCAGCTACAAACCGTCGGGCCTTCAACACATTCTTCCCATAAAATGAGGTACAATCCCCTCTTGGGTAAATACACCCAGAAATCTCAAATATAAGGAGAAGAAGTAGGATATAAGTGTGAAAAGTAGTAAGGATGATTGGGAATGGAACAATGACTTGTCAAGGAGACCTCCCAGTAGAAAACCCATCATTAAGAGTGACCACTTACTAGGGTACAATGTCAACCCCCAAGGTGAAACATGGGAAAGAGCATAATTTCCAAGAAGACATTCTATAATCAAAATAATATTTAAATGCAACATACTCAAGCGACTAAAACATTAAAGTGACACTTAACACGATACTTGACTTACACCTCATGAAGAGAGACCCATTGTCTTCCAGAAGCTGACTGATGTGGTTGATGCCATCATCACGAATCTAGGATGTGTGGTGGTGAAGAAGGTATTTGCATGTGCATGTGGACATTGTCTATCTATTGGTACTCCATGTCTATAACCCGAGGGCCTCAAGACATCATATCCTTATTTATCCCTAGAAATTGGATATAACATTTGGCTCCTACTTGGGGACATGTACTCGTCGTAGAGTGCATGAGAACCTCAACATCTCCTATTCATACATGTGCCTACACTGAAACATAAAATTGTAAGATCTAGGGTGACTCAATCACCCTTTGCTCATATAAAAGTATTCATTGTTAAGCCCTAATATTGGCTCATTACCACTTAATTGGGGCATATTAGATTAGTAATGTTATTTTATTTATGTCGGCTTTAGGCCATTAGTTGTGATTTATATTAGTAATGTTATTTTATTTATGTCGGCTTTAGGCCAT
>ML788183.1:46004-116955 GCA_009831015.1 Picea engelmannii | reverse complement strand
GTTGTGATTTAGATTAGTAATGTTATTTTATTTATGTCGGCTTTAGGCCATTAAAACCTCCTAGTCTCCTATATATACCAAGGAGACATTTTCATTTTGAATCATCTTGTACTTGAACATTTAAGTGGGGTAAAAGGAGGTTTGCCCCCTCGAAGAGGCTTATTATCTGATATTATCTCTTTTTCAAGGCGTTGAGTACTTTTCTTGAGGTTTTTCTATGCTATATTGATGTTTAGTTCTTAACATTCATCTTTATATAATATGATGAAATAAAAACATGTAAACTAGTAATGCAAGTAGAGAAAAAAAAAAAAAAATGAAATGAAAATAAACTACCGTGAGAAATCAAGATGAAAATATAAGGAAGCAATATTACCTACCTAATTACTTGGGACCAATTTCCTGAAGGAGTCATGTACCATATGGGAAATAATTCTTGAGAAGGGATCCATTCATGGGTAATGGAATATGTTGTTGATTAAGGTTGGCTGTCCTTGATGTCAACCCTTAAAGAAAAACCTGTAGCACAAGGTTTGGGTAATGGACCCAATATTTTTTGATGTAAAGTTGACTCGTTATTGTCTTTTCATGCTTGATAATAAGTGGAAATGGATGAACTACAAAGGGGTCCCCTTATGGAGAAATCCCTCACGAGAAGACACTTTGCGGATTGAGTTATCCTAGAAGTATGGTTAGAGAACCCATGATTATTTGTGGAATAATGATATGAAGGTCATTGAATTTGTCAGTGAAACTATCCTAGATGTATAGTGCTTTTCATTCCATTTCCATTGGTATGTGGAACATCACATAACTCCTCACGGTTAGACAGTTATGGCCATGAGAAGTTGGAGAACCCTGGTTTGGGTAATGGAACCAAGTTTGTTTGATAGATAATGGTATGAGTTTTGATATATTTGAAGTTAATACTATTCTATATGAATGGTACATGTTATTCCATTTCTGGTGGTATGGGGAATGTCACATAACTCCTCAAGGTTTCAGAGTTATGGCCTTATGAAGTTGGAGGACTCTCTTATGTCATCTAGAAACCTCAAAAGGTCAAAGTAGTCAAAGTGGTTTAAGATATTTTAGAAGGTACTACAATTCAAATTGACTACAAAATAAATTATTTAAATAATAAATTTAATGGAGAAATTAGAAGTGGGTTAACCCTAAAATAAGGAAAGTGGGTAAAGTGACCTAGAAGATGCTTTTAAGGAAGTTGCTTGAAGAGTATAAATAAGAGGCAAGAATCTCTCATTTTAAACACACTTGAGCATATTGAATACCTATAGGTTTTTTAGGTAACCAAAGGATATCTAAGCTGAATTTCTAAGGAAAGTGAAGAAAAGAAGGGAGGAATTCAAGGAAGGATACATTCTTTTGATGATGTTTTCTAAAATATCTTTTTTTCAGGTCATCTCACCATTTTGGCAATAAAAAACTTTCCAGAATGATTCATACCATGAAATGTATATGCCATTGAGGAAACATATCCAAGAATATGTGGTAAAAAAATCATCTTGTGGGTCATTTTATTTTTGGAGTTACACTCCATGGAAAATACGGTTTGTGGCTAGTCCTGAAACTAGTCAAAAACAAGTGTTTCAGGTAAAAACGTCATAATTTCTTCATAACAGATCCAAATTCAGTAATACCAAATGTGTTGGTTATATTAAAGTATATAATATACTGTGTAATAGGTTCATATCAATTCAACAAATATTCTGTGAGGGGCACACTCTACAAGTTCCCTCTCTAGAATAATCCAGACTTCAGCAAGGTGTGCCATTTTTGCTATAACTCCTTTTCTAAGAGATTTCAAGTACTGACACCTAGAGGAATTGCACAAAACACACTAAATAACATTGTGTATCATTTTCAGATCTTTATTCATTACAGGTACAAAGTTATAATTATTTCAATTTAGGGTTGTTGACTAATCCAAAACTAGTCTTGTAAGACTAAAGAAACATTTGATGAAAATGCTAGTCTCTTGTTGTTAAAGTTAAGGAAGGTTTGTAGGTATGTGATCATATAAACCGGGTCTATTACATAGTTACAAATCATATTTGGATGATGTTGAGGAGGGATTTTTGTTGAGGTACAAGTTGGGTACATGGTTGAGACAAGTAGTTGATGAGTTGGCACATACATGAGGTGTATAGTTGATGATGTTGGTACATATTGATGAGTACTTGAAACATGATTGGTACATACTTGGTACATGGTTGGTTTCACTTGTTTATGGTACAATTTTATTACAGATTGTTTGGTACAGGTTGGTGCATGGTTGATGCACTTGTTTATGGTACAGGTTGATTACCGGTTGAGTTACAGGTTGATGCATAGTTTATGCATGGTTCAGGTTTATTGGTACAAGTTGTACAGTAGTATATCTCACAATGAAAGGTTAAAATTGGTTCCATCATTTTACTTATACTTCAGGGCAGTCGGACGGGGCAAGGACAGGTGGTTGTAGCCACCTTCCCGTTGTAGCTGGAGAACATAGGGGGTTGTAGCCTCCTTCTGGTTGTAGCCAGAGAATTGGGGAGTTGGAGCTTCCCTCAGGTTGTAGCCTGAGAAACAAGGGGGTTGGATCCTCCTTCCAGTTGTAGCTGGAAAACAAAGGAAGTTGGTGCTTCCAATGAATTTAATTCTTCAAGAAATATAAGAAAAAGCATTATGTGGTTTTCTCCTAATTTTGGTTTCCATGTAAAACACTGGTGTACTGTGTATGTGTGTGACTGTTCATTTATTATTGCTCATTATTGGATAATAATTCTACATTGATATAACACTTGGATTATTTGAAGAAAAAGGATTATAATTACACTATTACTGATTCGCCCCCCCTCTTAGTAATCCAACAATTGGTTTCAGAGCAGGTTCCTTGAGAAATGAGTTTAATCACTGAAAGGTAGATCATGGAGAATACCAAATTGTATAAAAATGGAATACCACAGTTTGATGGGTAGAAGTATGATTTTTGCAGCATAAGGATGAAGACATATATACATGCACAGGGATTTCAAGTTTGGAAAACAATTGTAGATGGATACACAACACCAGCAGTTTCACAAACAAATGAAAAAACAGTAAAACTTTGTGAGAATAATTCCAAAGCCACAAATTCACTTTTGAATGGTCTCGGTAATACAGTTTTCACCAAAGTTGCACATTGTAAATCCGCTAAAGATATTTGGGACAAGATTCAAAATATTTATGAAGGAGATACAAAAGTCAAAGCAGCAAAGCTTCAAACTTACAGAGGTCAGTTTCAACAACTAAAAATGAAGGAGGATGAAGATATTGCAGCCTACTTCTTACGAGATGATGAAACAGTGAATGCAATCATAGGATTGGGAGAAGAAATCAAAGAATCTGTAATCGTTCAAATGGTACTAAGATCTCTTCCTATGAGATTCAACCCTAAGATATCAGCACTAGAAGAAAGATCGGATCTAGACTCAATAAGAATGGATGAACTGCATGGAATCTTCACGCCATATGAAATGAGAACTGAGCAGGAAAATCTAGATGTAAAAGAAGCAACCTTCAAAGCATCCAAAATATCAAAGCAAAAGAAAAAGGAACAAGAAGAATATAGCAGCAGCAGTCACATCTCGGAATATGATGAAGAAGTGGCCAACTTCGTCAAGAGACTGAACAAGGGAACCAACAATAGGTATATAGGTAAGCTTCCTTTAATTTGTTTTAATTGTGATGCTATTGGTCATTTTGCTAACAAATGTCCTCATAAGAAAAAGACAAATGATGAAGGTTACTCAAAAGGAAAACACACATATAAAGGAAAAAGAACTACAAAGAAAGATTTCAAGAAAGCCTTATGCATCAAAGAAAACATCTCATCATCAGATGAAGATGAAATCGGTGACAGTGAAACAAGAAGAGTTCTATTCATGACCGTAAAAGATTCTGACAAAGAATAATTTGAAGAAGAATATGAAGAAGCTGAAGAAGGATATGAAGAAGTCAAAGATGAAATTGAAGAGGCAGGAGTTGATTATCGAGAAGAATTAATGTGTGCCATAGAAGTTATCAGAGGATAAAAGAAGAAAAACAAGAAACTTCAAGAAGAACTAGACAAGAAAAAGGACACTCGAGAACTAGAACAAATCATCTCAAAATTGAAGGTTCAAATAGAAGATGATAAAAGAATTGAAGAAGAACTCAAAGAACAACTAGAAGAAAAGGACAAGATCATTGGAAACTTAGAAGAAGATATTGTCACACTAAGAAAGGATATTCAAAAGAAAAATATGCAGAATAGCTCAAAAGTTATGGTTGATATTATCAGCAGTCAAAAATCTCATATTGACAAGTCTGGACTTGTATACAATCAGACAGAAAAGGGATCAAGCTCCAAAAAAAAAGAGCAAGAAGCAAATCCAAAAAGCTATGCATAAACAATCAAAGGGGAGAGGAAGATATACAAGGAAGATTACAAGGACACTCCTCCCCCGAGAAGATTCAGATTTCAGAATCAACAATAGACAGATAGGCCTCAAGAAGAAGAATGATTCATAAGAGCACCTCCTTTTAAAAGACATTCAACTCCCAGGTATCAAACTATATTTTTTGTTTTATGTTATGCATGTAATAATTTTGAACATAAAGCTATGAATTGCAGAGCTAACAACAGGAACAATACCAACTTTGAGAGTCATACACAAAGGGGTTATTCAAGAATACCTAGTGAAACACAAAGAAGAAGTTACAACAGGTTTGAATCTTTGAGCATTGAAGTGGAATGTTACAAATGTAACAATTTTGGACATGTGGCCAAAGATTGTAGAATGGTAGTCCCTCCTAAAGAACCTCAACAAAATAACAATAGTCACAGACAAGAACCTTAGAAAATGACATGGATAAGAAAGCAAGATCAGTATAGCAATGAAGAATGCACAATCACTCTACAAGCTAAGCAGAAGAAACATGATTGGTATGTTGATAGTGGGTGTTCAAAACACATGACAGGTGATGGAGACAAATTTCTTACATTGTAAAAGGAAAGAAATGGATCAGTCTCCTTCGGAAATGATAATTCATCCAAAATCATTGGAGAAGGCATAGTTCAAATTTCAAACAAGAATGAAAAGGTACAAATGTTCTAACATAATCTTCTAAGTGTGAGTCAAATGTTGACCAAGGTCATAAAGTTACTTTTGATTCACAAAAGTGTGAGATAAGAAGAGAAGGTTCAGGGAAATTGGTTGGTACAACTACTAGAACTTCAAACAACATATATGTGTTAAGTGAAATTGGAAATGAAAAGTGTTGTCTAGGAAAGGAAGATGAAAGTTGGCTATGGAAAAAAAGAATGGGTCACATCCATTTTGATAACCTTGTCAAAGTCAGCAAAAGAGAAGTAGTCATAGAAATTTCACAGATCATGAAATCAACCAACACTTTATGCAAGCATTGAAAATAAGGAAATAAAACAAAGACTAGGTTCAAATCAAAGGAATATTCAACAAAAAGACCACTAGAAATTGTGCGTACTGATCTAGTTGGACCAACTACAACAAAGGGATTAAAAGGTGAGAGATACTTTATGTTATTAGTTGATGATTATACAAGAAAGACTACAGTTTGATTTCTCAATAAGAAGTCAGAAGCTTTTGAAAACTTCAAGATCTACAAGGAAATGGTTGAAAATGAGATGGATTCAAGAATCAAATGCTTGAGATCTGATAATGGAGGATAGTTCACTTCAAAGGAATTTATGGACTATTGCAACAGTCATGGAATAAAAAGACAATTCTTCGTTGGTAGGACACATCAACAGAATGGAGTTGTTGAAAGAAAGAACATGACAGTACAAGAAATGGCTCAAACAATGCTAATGGATTCCAAATTGACAGATATATTTTGGGCATAGACAGTGCATACAACAGTTCACATTCAAAACAGAGCAATGCTTAGAAACAACACTGATAAAAATGCCTATGAGCTATGGAAAGGAAGACCAACAAATGTGAAATGCTCCTGATTTTTTGGAGGCAAATGCTACATCAAAAGAGAAGATGGCAGAATGGGAAAGTTTGACTCTCGTGTGGACAAAGGAGTACTTGTTGGTTAATCAAGTACAAGGAAAGCACACAAGTGTTACAATCTAATATTGAACACATTTGTGGAAATCATCAACGTAACAATTGATGAAACAGGCAGACCAAAATCAAAGGAAGAAGAAAACAAATCAATGGAACAACTTTTTGAAGAAGAAGTAGAATATTAAGTAGAAGAGGAAGATGAAGAGAATCCAATAGAAATAGAAGAGCAAGTTCAGCAAGTATCTGCAAAGACACCTAGCAAATGAGTACAGAAGAATCATCCTTCAGATCAGATTATTGGAAACAAAGATGCAGGAGTTGAGACTAGAAGAAAAATCTGTTCACTAGAACAATCACACCTAGCACTCTTATCTACAATTGAACCAAACTGTTTTGAAGAAGCCAGCAAGGATGAATTTTGGAGTAAGGCCATGGATGAAGAATTGGATCAAATAGAGAAAAATGACACTTGGGAAGTGGTTCCAATAACAAAGAATAACAATGTGATCGACACAAAATGGGTTTTCAGGAATGAATTAAATGAAGATGGACAAGTTACAAGGAACAAATCTAGATTGGTATGTAAATGATATGCACAGATTGAAGGAATCGACTTTGAAGAGACAATTTCCCCAGTTGCCAGAATGGAAGCAATCTGTTTTCTTTTAGCCTATGCATGCTCCAAAAATGTTAAAGTATATCAGATGGACGTAAAATTAGGTTTTCTGAATGGGGAACTTGAAGAAGAAGTCTACATTGAACAACCAAAATGATTTCAGTTGTCAGAGAATGAAAATTATGTGTGTAAATTAAAGAAGGCCTTGTATGGTCTAAAACAGGCTCCTAGAGCATGGTACCCTAGACTGGATAAGTATCTGCAGCAGGCAGGGTTCATAAAAGGAAGTGTAGACAACAACCTCTACATCAAGGTAAGTCAAGGTAATATTGTATTAATTGAATTTTATGTTGATGATATTATTTTTGGTAGTGATGATGACAGGTTAAGACAAAAATTTGCAAAAGATATGCAGAATGAATTTGAAATGTCATTACTTGGAGAACTATCCTTCTTTTTGGGACTTCAGATACATCAAAGGAATCAAGGAATATTTATTTCTCAAACCAATTATATCAGAGAAATGCTAAAGAGGTTTGGAATGGAAGATTGCAACCCATGTTATCACTCCCATGCAAACCAGTTGCAAGTTGAGAAAAGATGATGATTCGAAGTCTACATATCAGAGGCAATACAGGTCAATGATTGGCAACCTACTCTATGTGACAACATCTAGACCAGATGTAATGCAGGAATCCGGACAGGTGGAACGATTTCAAGCATCACCAAAAAAGTCACATGTCTTAGCAGTGAAGAGGATTTTCTGATATCTCAAAGGAACATAAGAGTTTGGATTATGGTATCCAAAAGGAAAGGATCTATCACTTGTTACCTACACAGATGCAGATTGCGAAGGTTGTATTGATGACCAACGAAGCACCAGTGGAGCAGTGTTCTACTTGTGTGAGTGTTTAGTATCATGGCGAAGAATTTTTTTTTTATCAGTATCTGTATCTACAGTCGAGGCAGAGTATATTGCAGCAACATCATGTTGTACACAGGTTCTTTGGATGAAACAAACTCTGACAGATATACAGGTTGAGTATGATGAGCCCATTCCAATCTATTTTGATAATACAAGCACCATTAGTATCTCGAAGAACCCGATGATGCACTCCAAGATGAATCACATTCCAATCAAGTATCACTTTTTACGGGAGCGGGTTGCAGAAAATAACATCAGAGTTGAGTATGTGGGCAAAAAAGAACAAGTGGCAGACATCTTCACAAAACCACTTCCACGGGAATCCTTTGAATATCTTCTCTACAGACTTGGAGCTATTTCTACTCCAAAATGAATATTTTTTGAATTCTTATCTTATATGTCTTAGATTTACACGAGGAAACACCATAAGAGAACATTTCAGTCAGGGGGAGAAACCCTAGATGGAAAGATACCTTTTCCATTGATGAAAAATGGGGAGAGATTTATCAGATGCAGAGGACAAAGATAGAGGACAGAGGCATGGTTCCAGGGGGAAAAGATTTATTAGATACAGAGGATAGAGGCATGGTTCCAGGGGGAGAATGAATGATATGATTTTAGTATTGCATCAGAGTGTTTCCATCAATGCCAAAGGGGTAGATTGTTGATTAAGGTTGGTTGTCATTGATGTCAACCCTTGAAGAAAGCCTTGTAGTACAAGGTTTGGGTAATGGACCCAATATTGTTTGATGTAAAGATGACTCATTATTGTGACCTTGTCATGGTTGATAATAAGTAGAAATGGATGAACTACAAATTGGTCCCCTTATGGCGAAATCCCTCACGAGAAGACGCTTTGCGGATTGAGTTATCCTAGAAGTATGGTTAGAGAACTCATGCTTATTTGTGGAATAATGAGATTAAGGTAATTGAATTTGTCAGTGAAACTATCCTAGATGGATAGTTCATGTCATTCCATTTCCAAGGGTATGTGGAACGTCACATAACTCCTCAAGGTTAGAGAGTTATGGCCATGAGAAGTTGGAGAACCTAGGTTTGGGTAATGGACCCAAGTTTGTTTTATGGATAATGGTATGAGTTTTAATATATTTTTAGGTAATACGATTCTGTATGGATGGTACATGTCATTCCATTTCTGGTAGTATGTGGAACGTCACATAACTCCTCACAGTTTGAGAGTTATGGCCTTACGAAGTTGGAGGACCCTCTTATGTCATCTAGAAGCCCCAAAAGGTCAAAGTAGTCAAAGTGGTTTAAGAGATTTTAGAAGGTAAATAATAAACTGAAGTGATGAGTGTAATATAATTCAAATTGAATACAAAATAAATTATTTAAATAATAAATTTAATGGAGAAATTAGAAGTGGGTTAACCCTAAAATAAGGAAAGTGGGTAAAGTGACCTAGAAGATGTTTTTAAGGAAGCTACTTGGAGAGTATAAATAAGACGCAAGACTCTCTCATTTTAAACACACTTAAGAATATTGAATACCTATAGGTGTCTGAGGTAACCAAAGGATATCTATGACAAATTTATGAGGAAAGTGAAGAAAATAAGGCCGAAATTCAAGGAAGGATAAAAAATTTTGATGATGCTTTCTAAGGTATGTTTTTTTCAGGTCATATCACCATTTTCGCAATAATGTTTTTTCTAGAATGATTCAAACCATGAAATTTCTATTCCAATGAGGAAACATATCCAAGTATATGTGGTAAAAAAATAATCTTGTGGGTCGTTGCATTTTTGGAGTTACACTCCGTGGAAAATAGGGTTTGTGGCTAGTCCTGAAACTAGTCAAAAACAAGTGTTTCGGGTAAAAATGTCATAACTTCTTCATAACAGATCCAAATTAAGTAATACTAATTGTGTTGGTTAGAGTACATTATTTAGTATACTTTGTAATAGTTTCATATCAATTCAACAAATATTCCATGCGGAGCACGCTCTACAAGGTCGATGTCTAGAATAAGCCAAAATTCAACAAGGTGTGCCATTTTTTCTATAACTCCTTTTCTGAGAGATTTCAAGTAGTGAAACCTGGAGGAATTGCATAAAACATACTAAAGAACATTTTGTATCAGTTTCAGATCTTTATTCATTACAGGTACAAAGTTATGATTATTTCAAGTTAGGGTTGTTGACTAATCTAAAACTAGTCTTGTAAGACTAAAGAAACATTTGATGAAAATGCTAGTCTCTTGTTGTTAAAGTTAAGGAAGGTTTGCAGGTATGTGATCATATACACTAGGTATATTACAGAGTTACAAATCAGATTTGGATGATGAAATTGATGAGGTTTTTTGGTTTAGGTACAATTTGGGTACATGGTTGAGACAAGTAGTCGATGCATTGGCACATACATAAGGTGTATAGTTGATGTTGTTGGTACATATTGATGACTCCTAGTTGATGAGTACTTGACACATGATTGGTACATACTTTTTACATGGTTGGTTTCACTTGTTTATCATATAGGTTGATTACAGATTGTTTGGTACATGTTGGTGCATGGTTGATGCACTTGTTTATGGTACAAGTTGATTACAGGTTGATGTAGAGGTTGATGCAAGGTTGATGCATGGTTCAGGTTTATTGGTACAAGTTGTACAACAGTATATCTCACAGTTATAGGTTGATAGTGGTTCCATCATTCTACTTATACTTCATGGTGGTTGGACGGGGCAAGGACAGGTGGTTGTAGCCACCTTCTGGTTGTAGTCGGAAAACATAGGGGGTTGTAGCCTCCTTCTGGTTGTAGCCAGAGAATTGGGGAGTTGGAGCTTCCCTCAGCTTGTAGCCTAAGAAACTAGGGGGTTGGAGCCTCCTTCTAGTTGGAGCTGGAAAAAAAAGGAAGTTGGTGCTTCCAATGAATTTAATTCTTCAAGACATATAAGACAAATAATTATGTGCTTTTCTCCCGATTTGGGTTTCCATGAAAAAAAATGGTGTACTATGTATGTGTGTGATTGTTCATTTCTTATTGCTCATTATTGGATAATAATTATACATTGATATAACACTTGGATTATTTGAAGAAAAAGGATTATAATTAAACTATTATTGATTCACCCCCCCTCTCAGTAATCCAACATATGCCTCCCCTCTGATGTGGAAAAATAGAAAGAGTCTAACCCAGATATTTCCTCTATTGTGTAAGTTCCCAACCACAGACTATCAAAAATTTTATGCATTCCAATTTTTTCTCTTCTTTTGTCCCACATTAGGACCAAATCCACCTTTTTAAAATCTCTCATCTTTTCTTTACGATCAAAGTTTACTCTTACTTTATCCTGGTTCTTTGCCATTTGATCAAAATCCATTCTTTGAGTTTCCTCCAACTTCATAAGTTGATCAATTTTCCCTTGCAGTGCTTCTTTATCTGTGGCAAAGTGTTGGGATAATTGGAAGGATGCAATTTGGAGGTTCATGTGTAGACATGTCTCCAACACATAAACCAATTCAAAATGGGTTTTGCTAGTATAAGTCTTAGTAGTTGTGCGGTCTGTCCGCAGGGCATATTTGATATTGTTATCCCAAATTTTATTGTTTTCTCCAACAATTGTATGTACAATATTCATGGTGTTCTTGTTGTTGGATTTTGCTAATCCATTTCCTTGAGGGTAATAATTTGAACAGTGTGAAAAAAAATTCCATATTTGAAACTAAACTCATTGAGTTCCATCAAACTGAAATCCTTGACGTTGCTTGTGGTTATCTTGGTAGGAACATCGAATATAGTGATAATCATCTCCTCAAGGAACTTCATTACCACCTCTTTTGTTTCTTTCTTTGTTGGGACAGATTCCACCCATCAGGTGAAATAGTCTGTGGTAGTCAAAACCCATCGATAACCATTACTAGAGTTGTCCTTGAACTCACCAATGAAATCCAGTCCCCATTGTTGGAAGGGTGCCTCCACAAAAACCAATTTTAGAGGGAGGGCAGGGAGGCATTGCTTTCTAGAAAATAATTGGAAAGGCCGACAAGATATAATGTAGCGATGAGTGTCAGAAAAATATTAGGCCAATAATATCTTGCCCTCAAAATTTTATGGGAAGTAGTGTGAGATGAAAAATGACCTCCAGAATATCCTGAATGAAACTTTGTAACTAGCTTGTCTACTCCTTCTTTATTTACACACCTAAGGATTACCCCATTGAGGTTCCTCCATCTGATACCATCCTGCATCAAGAAATACTTCATGTATTTGAGCCTTAAGGCTCTCCTCTTATGATCGAAAACATGATCAAGAAAAGTAACATTTTTCAAATAGTAAATAATGTCTGAATACCATTCGTCATCCTCAATTTCAATTATGACAACATTGATCTATTATTTTTCTCCCGTTTTGATAGCTTCTTGGTTGATTTTTGTCAACATATTAGCTAATCCATCACATTTAATTATCTTGGATGGATTGATCTCAAATTCATAATCTTGTATTTGTGAAACCCATTTTCTCGTTGATCCAAGACAATATTCTTGAGATAGTGCTAACAGGGGAAATCCCCCTATTACTATAGCAGGTTAGAGATATAGGAAGAGTTGTGATCTCCCTTAAAACACAATCTAGTTCATAAACTACCCCAAACACTCTAAATAGATGAACATAAATAGATAGGAAAGTAGGTCAGAAGTAGTACCTATGGTCCTAACGTTCAATGTTGATCTCCTCCAGCTTTGTAGCTTCCCGGGCTATTGGTCTCCTCCCAAAGCTAACCTACATAAACAATTAGGAAAATGATGATACAAATATACTATATCTACTCATCCATATTAGGGTTAGATATAAACCATTATGCATAAATCAAATGAAAAACATAAAGACATCATTTGGGATAGGAAAACGATTATGTTATTCAAATCCAAAGATCGAAAATTACAAGCTTTGTAGGTCGACGCTCCACGAACTTGGTCTAGGCTCCTCCTAAGGGGTTGTATAGGAAAAAGGCTAGAGAGAAAATGTTGAGGCAAAAAATCAGAAGGGGTTGCAAATACTTGGGCAAGGAGGGAAAAGGATTTGGGTAGATTTTCTCTGTTCTGATGCTTGATGTTGGAATGGGACCTCAAGACCTCCTTTTATATGAAAAAAGGATAGTTATTCAGTTTGGGGATGGGCTATAGTGGGTGAATTGGTTAGGAAACCTACAATAGGTTGTTAACTCTACCGAATTCCTTGCAATTTTTTATTTTTTGCAACTTTTAGAGGTAAACGTGGGTTGTTTAGTATGCAGCTAGCATATGTATGCATGATTTATAGCATGTATCTAGCGTATGTACGCGAGAAGTAGTACAACAGGGTGCATGTTGACAATTAAAATCACAACGAAGTTTTTCCCACAATGTGTTGCTAAAGCCTATTATTATAAAGCTAATATGATAAATAATACTAGTAGGTGGGACCCCCTTGTAGATTGGAGATCAGATATGGCTCTTATTTGATGTTGTGCTACTATTCGACACTTCTTATATGGTTGATGAGAACTTGGATGTTGGTTCTAATCGCGACAATTGAATGATGGATAAGGCATGTTGTGTGTTTTTCTGCTACTCTAGGCTTAGTTTTCTTATTACAACGGTCTATGTTATCATTGCTATATGTTCATGGATTCCTTACTGTGACACCTCCACAATAAACATGTTAGCAACAACACATAAGAGTAGTTGAAAAGAAGTAAAAGAAGTATAACAAAATGCGAAAATAAGGAATCAAACTATGCTCTTATGTTACACTACATCCATCGAAATTTAAATGATTGTTGTATCCAAGATAATAAGATAATGGCTATGCAATTTTTTGAGTTATATAGTTGATATGCATTATGGTTAAGTTGGAAATGGTAAGATATGATGTGGGTGGCATGTTTGACATGTGATAGATGCTAATTCCAAGGCATGGTTTAAATGAATGGATAATGGATTAATGGTTGGCATGTACTGAGAAATTAAATGACTGGAGGGTGGAGGTGTCTTGAATTTACTACATGTCACCCTTACTCTTTCCATTGGTTGCCACCCTAGTTGGGCTATTGTTCAACTATGTTTGTTTTGGTTAGGCTTCGACTTTCAAGCAGAGGGAGAACTGCTTAGCCAATTCACGTTTTTAAGGTGCTCTTGGTTATATGTATGCCTTTTTGTTTTTCCATCCATGAATTTGCTCTAGTTATGAAATAGATAGTGGCTCTGCATGTATGGGTTTGTGCTTTCCTTAAGTATGGAAACTATGTAAAATTGTGATTTTTTTGGAATGAATCATTGGTGGCTTTCACTGCAATAATGTTTGAATTCACAATGTTATTGGTTGTCCTAAGTGTTAGCAGCCATAAGGGCTCTCTGTCATCCTTGCTCATTTTAGTTGGAGGGTTTTGTTTGTTCTAGAGTGGTTGGTTGTCTTCACGCATTCATATCCCATACCCAGTCTTGGATTTTATGGGGTTTAATGGGTTTGAAATTCCTTGTGTTACTACACATTATTCACTTGGGTATTGGGTTGTTCATGCTACTAATGGTCGCAGAATGGGTTATATTGATTCTTCTCATCTCTATTTCATCTCAGCATTGTCAGTTGGTTGGTTGGGAGAGCCACAAGGGTTATACCCTACCTATGCTAAGTATCATTACAGGGCCAAAATGGAGCCTTGCTCCTCTGTTCATAACCTCTCTTGTCATAGGTATTGTCACCTTGTATGTAAAGTCAATTGTGGTATACCATGTGTGTGCACCATTGGTCTCAGAGGTTTTCACTAATGAGAGGAGTCGACTCTAGACTCCCTATGTTGGTCCACAGAGCAAACCCTTGATTTCTCAAACTCGAGTGTTGTTAGAGGGGAACATTATGGCCTGTCGGGTATACTGTTGGTTGTTATGGATTGGTGGTGTATTGTCGACATAGTTGATTATTGGCTCGCACCGTGGATTATGTGATAGTGTTGTTGGTTTTTGTATCTAGTTACTGCATTTGTTATTAGAATTGAATGGATAAGATCGACATGATTAATTGGATGATTGTTAAATCAAGTACACAGTCGTTTTCCTTGTGATCATTGAATTGATAACCCAACATTGTTTTAATTGATTAATTCACATCATTGCTTCGTGCATGATGTGTGGATATGTGTGGCGTTCCTACAATATGATAGGTTGAGTGGTTGATTATTATAACTGTGTGTTTTAATTTCCATGGGAGTATTGCAATCGTGGTGATTATGCTATGACCATCCATTATGTATTCTATGGATATATTTGGTTGTTCCCTCAGAGATAGTCAGGAAGTTGTTAAACCTGGCCTTGTTGAAATTTGATCATTTATGTTATGAGATTGGGTATGTCGTTGTTGCCTCATTGTATTGGATGGATAGCCAAACATTTTCAATGTTTAGAGTCAAGGAAAATTGGACCTGTAAAGTCACAGAAATACACTTTCATTTTTTCAAATGGTTTGTGTATTCCACAAACCATAGCGTGAGTTGAAGTGGTGATTGTTGTCTGTGTGTTTAAATGGCAAGTCAGGATCTTTGCAATTTACATATGGATTATTATGTTGACTGTCCACTATGTATGTTTAATGAATATAATTCATTTTAACAATGATAGGCATGGGTGATGTGACTGTATAACCTCATTTAAATTTAATTATTAAATGAATTAAAAGACAGAATCGAGCACGACCTTTGGTCTGTATTTGATGATTGAAATAATTGGCAGTGGTTGATGAGTTGACGTTGAACACAGTGGAAGTAATTGACTGTGTATTCATTTGGAAATTGTTTTAAAATGTTAAATGGATAAATGAGAAGAGCAGAGATCCTCTACAGGTTGTTGTGGAATGCATAATATCTTGTTTTGGTGACACTGTGTTACAAATTGACTATGAACATTGAGAAATTTAATGCACATAATTGTTTAAATTTTACACAGTAGTTGTTCTTTTGGCACAATGACCATTTTGTTTGTTGTTGATCTTTTTACATTGATTTGGAATGATTGTATGGATTACTTAATTAATTTTATGAATAGAACCTGCTCTCTTTCCCTGCCATTATTTCACTTTCCGCTAATTACAACCCCCTTTCCTTCCAACATTCATTTCTCACTCCATGTTCTAAAATTTAATTACAGTTAAGAGGAATTATGTCTTGAAGCAATTTAAAGTCGCATTTTCTTGGTTGGATTACAGTGATGTTTTCTTTGTTTTGCATTATAGTTGATTGTTTGTGGTCTTTGAGAAGTAATCATGTTTCTTTTCCCCCTCATTATATCATGTTTCATTCAATACAAACCCCTCGCATATCCCAGGAACTTTTGTTCACTCCATGCTCATTGACAACGGTTAAACAATTTATATGGATTGGATTGCATGAGTTTGATATGTTGCTAAGCCAAAATCTATTTCATATTTTTAAAGAGTTATCATGTATGGTTGTGAAAAGGACTATTTTCTAATCAATCATGCATGCAAGAATGAGATTTTTCAGCCGAGGTAGTCATGGCAGAGGCAACCGAGGGAGAGGTAATTATAACAGAGGCCCAAGAAGGACAAGATTCTCCATACACTTTGACATTGGCTCACAAGAGTTAGGCCAGTTGTTTCAGGCCAGATTTTTCAATTGGATTGGGCAAGGAGTGGTCCAACCTAGGCCTGAAAGGCCTCCCTTCCAAGATCCCAAAATCCCCTGGTATTCCCATGCCCCCTCATGTCTCATTGCAACCTGAGGTTCCCGAAAATGATGGATGGTAGGAGATCATCCACCTGACAGTCTCCCAACATCGTGGCTGGCCTAATTTTTCCTTACCTTCTCCCCTGCCTGTTAACTAGATTTTCCAAGATGCACCTGTCCACTCACCAGTTCAGTCCTCCCATGCTAGAAAAAGGTTGAAAATCGAGGCCCACCATGCCCTTGACAAAGGAAAATCCATTGTTTCCCCTTCCTCACCCTCCAATGGCTCTGATACATTTGCGTCTTCCCAGATGCATTTGAGGGATGATTGTTCTCACTTGATCAATGATATTAGGCCTAAAGGCTCAGCGTAGCCAAAGGAAAATTCAAGAAAATCAAAGGGTGACAACAACAATCAAGGAAATATTGCATATCAGAGTGGGAAATATGGTTTTTGAGTTTTTATGTTGTTTATTGTTGATGACAGTTGACTTTAGAAGTTTTGGACAACATGTTTTCTTTGGATATATGAGTAATATATTTTTTGAAAATAATTTCAAATAACAATGAGCTAAATTGTCAAATGTTAATGTGATGATGGGAGTCACGAGGAGGGGTGTTTTTCTTAATTAACCAGTTATGTTATAATTGTTAAGAAGTTAAAGGGAGTCACAAGGGGTCCCACCAACTAGTTATTATTTATTTATAACCCTTATTATGATTATTACTTTTCCCCCTAATTAAAAACTTGGTTGAGTATTTAGTTAACTTAGCTAATGAGGTAGTTCAACTACTTCAACCAATTCTAATTTGCTGAAAGGAAAAAGGAAAGTGAGGAACAAGAGGAGGATATGAGGAGAAGCATACTAAGGTTTTATCTTTGAGTTTATTTTGAGATAGTTCAGTTTTCATTCATTCCTTAATTTATCACAATCCTAAATATCTTTTATGATAGCAGGGTCTTATTGTAGATATCAACATTCAGGGTTGAATTACATCATTCAGACACTTGTTTTTTAGAGGTGTTGATCTATCTTTAATAGTCTGTGTAGACTTGTCTGTTTGTGAATTATTTTTCATGACTGACAAAGGATATTGCACAGATTCGAGTGGGCAGAAATCTCTGGCAAGCTGATCCAACTTTTAGAGTTCAGCTTTGATTTTCTGTTAGAGGTCCTTTCATATGTTCCATCGGGGATGTCTAAGTTTGACTTTGGTCCAAAATTTATGTATGAGATTTTGTAAAGAAAATGACTCTTTGGTGAATTGGAACGAAATAAAGGATTGCTTTATGTCTCATTTGTCTTGATTATCATATTGGTGTCTTACTTTTGTATTCACACTTATTTTCAACAACTATTATATTCAGAAAATCATATTAAAATGAATTTTCCAGCAAGCTTTTATTTGTGAAAAAGACTATCCTAAGTACTTGTAATTGATACTTGTGAGTTAGGATTTTATTTTTGATGGCGATAAACCTAGGGTAACATTCCCGCCTATTTTGCTTTAGCCAAGCAGAATCTGAAAATGCTTCAGTAAGATCATTTCATATCTTTTCCTCGACATTTATTTGATGACCATACTAGGGAGATCTTCGATATCTCTCTGGTTAATTTTTATATTCGATTTTCATCAATACATCTATTTTTCTGATATTGATTGTTTGATTGTTTTATTTCTTAACTATTGTACTTGTTGCAAGGCAGCCCAATATTGAGCCCGGTCTTCAAGATCAGATCAACATTGCTTTGAACTTGTTTAATACCATTTTAGACATTGCCAATACCCATGTTGAGATTAATCACTCATGGGAAGCAATTGAATGAGATATTAGTGCTTAAGAACGATTGGAAGCTAGACATAGACATCTTAGAAATTGTCATTAACCAACTTGTTTCTTCAGTTTTGGCCTTTCTTTCATGTCCTTAGAGTCTCATGCTTCTAGAAGGAGAAGAGGCTTATCACCTGAAATCAATCCTATTGTTGAAATAGGAAGAAGCAACATTGTGTTATCTGCCCAACAAAGTTCTCTAAGGAGAACTTTGTCTGATTCATCTAGTTCGTCTTTCTTTCCCTCTTCTATCATCCACAAGATGGCATCTAGTGGTGGCTCTAGTGGCACTAGAAGTGCTTCCTCTTCCCAGTCTTCATCTTTGTTAGTGATTGGTAGCTTATATAGCCACCATATCCCTGTCCAATATACCACAAACCCCACCAAAGTCATTAAAAAGTATGGGCTTTTTCAGTTCGTAGAATATGCCACAACCACATAGTGGCATGTGTCCTCTCCTCTTAACCTAGCACCTACTACTCATCCACTTCCTAAATTTAAAGAACATCTTCCTAGGTTTTTAGGAAATAACACTTTCACTACAAACGAACACGTGGTGGAATTTTATAATGCTTGTCATAATATATGGTCCAATGACAATGATACTTGCATGCACTTATTCGTCAATTCCTTGCAAGTAAAGGTTGCAGCCGATTTCTTTGACCTTCCTCCCAATATTTTTTCTACTTGGGAATAGTTAATCTATTATTTTTTATCCACTTATGGGCAATCTAAAAGCCCAAATGAGAAGTTAATGGAATACAATAACATCACCTATAAAGATGGTGAGACCATCAAGTCCTTCAACTTGTGTTTCACCAAGTTATACAATCAAATCCCTGAACTCATTCGACCTCAGAACCAAGCCGCATTCATGAATTACTACAATGCATTACCTTCTCCCTATCATCATAGACTTGAGGAAAAATCCATTGATAATCTTGGTTCCGCTCTCCATACTTGTTCATAGTATGAAGAACAACTTGAAAGAACAAGTCTTCCCTAGGGAGAATTAGTTAGACAAAGGAATGGCTAGTACAAGATATGAACAATCGTATGATATCATATGAGCAGAAAGGAACTGTCTCCCCTCTCACCCCTAGAGATTCATCCTCTTTTTCACCCCCTTTATAAATCCGTTTGAAAATAATTTTCAACGAAAGTTGGTGTAACCTCTGCGAGGAACACCATGAGGAAACCACATGTGAGGTAAGTAAGAGTTCCAAAGATAATATATTTGGTAATATACCATAAGCTACTATCATTGTCCTAGATTTTGCAGAGCCAGAAGACGTCATGGTCATCAACACTAGGATCAAAGCCTATGCTCCCAAGGGAAAATTTGATCCTCCCCACAATTATTCTAGCCCAAGATCATCCTCACCCGCTAGTATGGTTGAGGTTCCTAAGGTTCCTAACAATCAAGGAACAACCTCTCCTCTCCCCTCTTCCAAATACAATATCTTGAATCAGTTGGCCAACATCAAAGAAGATGCAAACCTTGTGTACATGGTTGTCATCCCTGAACAACAAATGCATCTAAAACAATTCATGGAAGGAAAAAATTTTGTTGTATCCAATCTTTTTGAAGATGTAAACAAAGAGGATTCATCTGTGAATAAAGTAGGTGTATATAAATTTAGATACCCTATAAAAAATCCCCCTTTTTATATTTCCGGAAAGATTATGGATAAGATCACCCATTGTTTCCTCATTAATGGTGGTTCGGGCCCAAGTGTCATGTCAAAGATTATTATGGAAGAAATAGGCTTGTCTTGTACAAATGAAAATGCTAGAAGCATGCTCTCCTATTAAGGATCTGACCTTATTTTTATGCGCTCATCCTTAAATAAGGACAACCCTTAGCATTCAGGTAATTGATATGCCTGTAAGAAATTACTCAATTATCTTGGGAAGAGATTGGTAAGACTTAATAGGTGGATACCTCTCACTTGATGGGATGCATTTATCCATGCCTCAAAATGGTAAGAACATTATAGTTCTTGGAGAGGGAAGGATTTCACCCTACATAGAGAGTGTTCCCTAATTTAGTGTAAACTATAGGGAAGAGGACCTAGGAGTGTATTACATATTTGTTGAGGAGGATAATATTCCTTTGGAGAAAATCAATTTATATGGTGATATGTGGCACATGCACTTTGATGGTTCATTCTCTAATGAAGGTAATGGGGCTGGCATTATCTTGGTTTCCCCTGTAGGAAAAAATCATAATTTGTCTTACAGGTTGGATTTTTCTTGTACAAACAATGTCACTGAATTTTAAGCTTTATTATTAGGCATTGAAAGTGCACTTAATCTTGGTTTTGGTCACCTTTCAGTTTTTGGAGATTTTGAGCTTGTTGTGAACCTGATATGTAAGATATTCTCTCCTAGAAACAAGTTGATGGAACGATACACCCGAACTGTTTGGGTACTTATCTCGAACCTTTTATCTTTTAACATCACTCATGTTAAGAGGGATTTGAATTCAATGGTTGATTGGTTAGCTGTCTTTGCAGCTTATCCTAATCAACAACCTTTGCCTCACATGCCTGATTGTTCTTTTCAATATCTATATTGTTCACATGTCCCAGACCATGTAGAATATTGGCAAGTCTTCCCTAACAATGAGAGAATTTGTGATTTCATTCAAGATGAACCTCTTAATCCCGAGGAAATGATATCCATATAAGACAACAAGATTACTTAGGGCTTGACTTCTCTTGTGGGTTCATTTTCATCAAGTGATGTAGGTAATAAAGATAAACTAAGAGTAGAGGGGTCAAGAAGGAAGGTGGGTGAAACCATCTCCTCGAATCTTGGGGCACTTGAATCTTCAAAGAATGTTAAAATAAGTACCCAATGTTCTGATAAAGAAGAAATGAGGTTTGCCGAGATAGTTGTTGGATTTCAAAATGTTTTTTCTTGGTCTTATAAGGTTCTTCGTGGTTTTGATCCCGGTCTTACACAGCATGATGTCCCCATCAAGTAAGGCATGAAAAATGCTAGGGAAAAACACGGGACTATTAACTCTGCATTTAAAGCAACTTTTTAAAAGGCGTTGGAAGATCTCCTAAGGGTTGGGATTATTTTTCTAGTTGACATTGAATGGGCTTCCAATTGGATACTTGTTTCAAAGACCACTGATCATGTTAGAACTTGCATTAATTTTCACACTTTCAGTCGGGCTTTTATGAAAAATCATTTTCCTCCTCTTAATATGGAAATGATTCTACAGCAGGATGTAAGGTCACAGATGAGGCCCTTATTTGACATTTTTTTGGGTTACAGGAAAATCAAGGTCACAGAAAGAAGATTTTAGCTGAATGATTATGCATACATTTTTTAAAACCCACATAATTAACACTTTTCATGAGTTATTCCCAAATTTCTGGTCTTTTTTCCATTAAATCCATTCACTTCCCCCTGTTGCATAATATTCCTAGTTATATCTTCTTTACCTGATGTTCTTGGTCTGGGAAACCATGAGTTGTGAGTTCTAAATCTGTTGAAAAAACAATTCCCTATGCATTCACCATTTTGTTGACGATTAAAATCACAACGAAGTTTTTCCCGCAAAGTGTTGCTAAAGCATATTATTATAAAGCTAGTAGGATAAATAATACTAGTAGGTGGGACCCCCTTGTAGACTGGAGATCAGATCTGGTTCTTTTTTGATATTGTTCTACTGTTTGAGACTGATTACATGGTTGATGAGATCTTGGATGTTGGTTCTAATTGCGACAATTGAATGATGGATAAGGCATTTTATGTGTTTTCTGTTGCTCTAGGCTCAGTTTTCTTGTTACAATGGTCTATGTTATCATTCCTATATGTTCATGGATTCCTTACTGTGACACCTCCACAATAAACATGTTAGCAACAACACATAAGAGCAGTTGAAAAGAAGTAAAAGAAGTATAACAAAATGTGAAAAGAAGGAATCAAACTATGCTCTTATGTTACACTACATGCATCGAAATTTAAATTATTGTTGTATCCTAGCTAATAAGTTAATGTCTATGTGATTTTTTGAGTTATATAGTTGATATGCATTATGGTTAAGTTGACAATGGTAAGATATGATGTGGCTGGTGTTATCACTCCAGGAGTCCTTCCCTGACTGTGAAGGGGATGGAGACTAGTAACTTAATGAATTGTAAAAGGTGGATCAAGTTAGAGAACTTAATCAAGTATCACTTATTAAAAACATGCAAAGACACACTCAGATGGACAAGGCTTTCAACCAATGTGTTCAGAAATTTTATAAAAGGTGGATATGTGGAGAATTACTTACTATACCAGCATAAACATATAATAAAACATATATGAATGGCCAGTTATAATAAGTAAAGAATACTTGAAATTTCTAGTTTATGGATGTAATGACAAGTTGATAGTTATCATACATCATACAAACATGAAACAATGAACAATATATTCGAGTACAAGTAGAGATAAGAAAGAATATGAAGATCTGAACAATACTAGCAAAAGAAGCTTGTATTACTGATGTACAATGAGAAGTTTGAGGTTACAAGCTTGAAAAGTCTCCAAAGTCGAACCTCCCTTCATTCTATAAAATTGATAGGCTTTATAGCCTTTACAAGAAGTTCCATATCCTCAAAATATGGATCTGATAACCTCTTGTCCTATCTCAAATTCGAATTTGTGAGGTGGCTGGAAAAGACAAAAATTTATGGAAATATGCTGGTCAAAGATTGAACCATATCTCTCAAACCAAAACCGTTGTGTACAAACTGGAAGGGGGTTTTTTATATTGGTTTTTTGTTAGAAAAAACCTCTCTCGGTTCTTTGAGATTTGTTTTCATTTTCCCGGGATCTGCATTTCAAAACATGTGTCAAACAGGGAAATTCTGAGATCCAAAAATTAGGGCTCAGAGATGAATTAGATTCTCCCAATCTATGACACCTGTAGGAAAAATGAGAGATTTTATTGTTCTTTGACATGTTATCAACAAAAACCTCCACCTATTTCTCAAAATGATTCTCCAGTCACTCAGAATCCTCATTTGAAAATGATGACTCAGCGTAGTAAAAGCTGACTTTTCTGCACTTTCGGTGGCTAAAGTAGCCCCAAATTTCGCGTTTAAGCCATTGAAAGCTAAGGCTTTCGGTGGCTTAGAAGCCCTTTTGAAAAATACATTAGTCACCAAAACCTGAGTTTTGAATTGTTTGAAGAAAAAAACAAATCAAATGTTTTTCAAACTTTATTTACAAGCTGGAACTCATTAAAATGAGCCCTAAAAAATTAGTAGAGTTTTTTATAATGACTCTCTATCACCTAATCAAATAATTTTGACCAATTTATTTGAGGAGATAACATCTGGCTCCTATTGGGGATGAAATCCTCCCTGTGAGGTTTCAAGGACCACAGATCTAATGCCTCTCCAGAAAAATAAAATATGAACATAAAGTCTAGTGTTCCATTGGGAATAGAGTCAACCATATCACCTCTTTCTGAAATCCTTTCAAGTTCTGTATAATTTGATATATGTGCACCTTCAAAAACCTGCCTTTATTCATACAAGTTGACTGATACATCTGCTGAAAAAATGGAAGAAAAGAAATGCTTGGGCAACAAGCTTATTTCCTACACTACTCTACCATAACCAATTTTGTAATTTGGTTAGGTAAAGGCAGATTTCCATAGAAGCCAACCAAGCAATTTCAATACTGTAATAATCTCATCTTTTCTATTAATAAATACTTGATGTTTGAAATGCAACAATAGTGGATAAAAGTTATTTGCAAAACCAAACTCAGCAAAAAACGTGTGCGAGCTGAAGAAATATGAAACTTTCACGCTCTCTAAAATGTATAATTCTATGAATGTTGCCACTGGGTCTTTGAAACTGAAATCAGAAGTCTGATGATATTTGGGAAACAATTGTATATCTATGGCAGCCTCTTGCTCGGCTATGATAGTTTTTCTACTGGAAAACTGAGGACTTTCTAATTCTTTTATAGTCAGATCTTGATGATCAATAGTAACAATCATTTCTTCAGAATGATGCTTGTTAGATAATGACAAAACAAAGTTTAAATAATATCTATAGTGGTCAGCTAGAAAAATGTAGTTACCTATGCAATCATCAGTTATCATAGATTCATTCTGGTTTACAAACTGATCATAAACTTCAGACTCATACATGTCTTTGGAATACTCTGCACATACTGAAGAATCTGATTTTGAATCTGAAATATACTCACCTTTAGGTTGTTGTTCCATATCTATTGCATACTCACTACCTTCCTCCTCAGATTCTGAACTATATTGACATTCTGTTGGCTCAGGTAGATGATGGTTTTCAAAATCAACCTGCTCTGGGATTCTCCTTGAAGAACAAATGTTTTTCTCCACCTTTAAAGCATCTTCAAACAAAATGTTTAATGAAAAATATTTCCTTTCTAGAAGAAGAAGGGAAAATTTTGACTGTAGTCCCATCACATCATATATCATGGTAGTTGTCTCTATAGGCCTGATCTCCAAAGGCATAGCATGGTATATGCTGCAAAATCTTCGATGAAAAGAAGACAAAGTTTCATTATGTTCTCTCTTCAAAGCATAGAAATCAGCTAGGTAAGAGTCTGGTGTTTTGTGTTCACCCCAATGTTTCATAAAAACATCTGATAATTTGATCCAAGAGACAATAGATTCATCTCTTAGATTTTTGAACCATATAACAACATCTTTAATCAATGACTTAGAGAAAAATCTCATGACCACATCCTCATGAACAATCTGAAAATGATCAATAAAATACACAAAATATTCCAAGTGCCTCTCAGCTAAAGCCTGATTCTCTCCAGAAAACCAAGGGAGATATTCATAACAATCAAGAGGGTAAGGATGAAGGAGGTAAGGCAGTCTCATAGGTTTAAAAATATTCATCCTAATTTTTATTTGAAAGGTTGTGGGTTGATCATGAGGGATAGAAATTTGCTGACAAGGTTCAAAGGTTATGGCAACAAATGTTGAGCTCTGTATAGGTTTTGAATCAGTTTTGATTTCTTCAAGGTTACATGGTTGATCAGATTCAAAAGGAATTTGAATACAAAGGTAATTTTTATAAATGAACTGAGGCACGCATACTGATTTAACTTCTACAATACAAGAAGGCTGCAAATCTTCTTCTAAAGATGGATTTATAAAAGATCGTTGATAATCTTCGGAGTATACAAAACATAGGATAATTCTTTTAACATGTGAAGGGAAAAGTATAAATGAGTTGATAAAGAATAAAAAAAGTTCGTAAAGTAAACTGATGAACTTGTACTTGGATTTTGAATTCAGCCTCTTCATCTTCTATCAGTCGGATCCTCCCCAGTGGAGTCTTGAACGTGGAGTTTCCAGGCAAATGATTACAATCAGTTCTAGTGTTTGTCTCTTGTTTTCCATCAAGAAACAAATCTATGTCATTCTCCCGGGGAAACTCTTCTTTCACTTTCGTTCCCCGACAACGACGCCAATTTGTTATCACTTCAGGAAACTCTTTTAGGTTCTATCTCAAAGATGCCTGGTAACTTAACTAATCTTGCAATGGTTCACTCAATGAGGGGTGATGTTTGGATCAAGATGAATATCTAGCTTACTGGATTGTATATTCAATACTATCTAGGGATAGTCTAACAATGCAAGGCATTCGAGAAATATAATTAGATGGTTATGTATCAAATAGAACAAAAACTAATCACATCAACCAAATCATACATATATAAAACAATAGATATGATGGGTCTAGAAACTAGTATATTTTCTTATGATCCTTTGGTCAATAATCAGATAGTGAGATGACAGTCAACTATGGATTATATAAACACGGACAAAGAATAACATTCAACTCATAAGCATGGACATAAAGGAAAAGAAGCTCTCACAATATAAATGAAAGAAGCTTGTAGGCTGAATATATTAGAAAGGGTCTCTATTACAAATGCAACATAGTAGAACTCAAAATCGAACCCTCCTCCAGTCTATAAAATTGATAGGATTTATAGCCTTTACAAGCAGTTTCATATCCTCAAAACATGGATATGATAACCACTTCTCCTATCTCAAATTTGAATTTGTGAGGTGGCTGGAAAAGATAGAAATTTCTGGAAATATGCTAGTCAAAGATTGACCCATATCTCTCAAACCAAAACTGTTGTGTACACACTGGAAGAGGTGTTTTTATATTGGTTTGTTGTGAGAAACAACCTCTCTCGATTATTTGAGATTCATTTTCATTTTCCCGGGATCTGCATTTCAAAAACATGTGTCAAACAGGGAAATTCTAAGATCTGAAAATTAGGGTTCAGAGATGAATTTGATTCTCCCAATCTATGACACCTGTAGGAAAAATGAGAGAGTTTATTGTTCTTTGACATGTTAGAAACAAAATCCTCTGCTCGTTTCTCAAAATGATTCTCCAGACGCTTAGAATCCTCATTTGAAAATGATGACTCAGCGCAGTAAAAACAGACTTTTTTGCACTTTCGATGGCTAAAGTAGCCCTGCATTTCGTGTTTAAGCCACCGAAAGCTAAGGATTTCGGTGGCTTAGAAGCCCTTTTGAAAAAGGAATTATTCAAGGAAACCTGAGTTTTGAATTTTTTGAAGGAAAAAACAAATCAAATGTTTTTCAAACTTTATTTACAAGTTGGAACTCATTAAAATGAGCCCTAAAAAATTAGTAGAGTTTTTTCTAATGACTCTCTATCACCTAGTCAAATAATTTTGACCAATTTATTTGAGGAGATAATAGGTGGAGCGTTTGACAAGTGATAGATGCTAATTCCAATGCATCATTTAAATGAATGGTTAATGGATTAATGGTTGGCATGTACTAAGAAATTAAATCACTGGAGGGTGGAGTCGACGTAAATTTACTGCACGTCACCCTTACTCTTTCCACTGGCCACCACCCTAGTTGGGCTATTGTTTAACTATGTTTGTTGTGGTTAGGCTTCGAATTTCAGGCAGAGAGAGAAATTCTCAACCAATTTGTGTTTTTAAGGTGCTCTTGGTTACAGGTATGCCTTTTATTTTCCATCCATGAATTTTCTCTAGTTATGAAATAGATAGTGGCTTGACATGTATGGGTTTGTGCTTTCCTTAAGTAAGGAAATTGTGTAAAATTGGGATTTTTTTGGAATGAATCGTTGGCGGATTTCACTGTAACAATGTTTGAAGTCACAATTTTATTGGTCGTCGTGAGTGTTAGAAGCCATAAGGGCTCTCTGTCATCCTTGCTGGTTTTAGTTGGAGGGTTTCGTTTGGTCTAGAGAAGTCGGTTGTCTTCACACATTTGTATCACATACCCAGTCTTCGATTTTATGGGGATTGATGGGTTTGAAACACCTTGTGTCACTGTGCATTATTCACTTGGGTATTGGGTTGTTCATGATATTAATGGTTGCGCAGTGGGTTATATTTCTTCTTCTCGGCTCTGTTTCATATCAGCATTGTCAGTTGGTTGGTTGGGAGAGCCACGAGGGTTATACCCTGCCTGTGTTAAGTATCATTACAGGGCCAAAATGGAGCCTTTATCCTCTGTTCATAACCTTTCATGTCACAAGAATTGTCACCCTGTCTGTAAAGTCAATTGTGGTATACCATGTGTGTGCACAAGTGGTCTCAGAGGTTTTCACTAATGAGAGGAATCGACTCTAGCCTCCCTTTGTTGGTCCACAGAGAAAAACCTTGATTTCTCAAGATTGTGTGTTTTTAGAGGGGACTATTATGGCATGTCGGGTATATTGTTGGTTGTTATGGATTGGTGGTGTATTGTTGACAGAGTTGATTACTGGCTCGCCCCGTTGGTTATGTGACAGTGTTGTTGGTTTTGGTATCTAGTTATTGCATTTGTTATTAGAATTTAATGGATAAGATCAGCATGGCTAATTGGATGATTGTTAAATCGAGTACGCAGTCATTGTCCTTGTGATCATTGAAATGATAACCCTGTAGTGTTTTAATTGATTAAGTCACATCATTGCTTCTGCATGATGCGTGGGTATGTGTGGTCTTCCTACAACATGATAGGTTGAGTGGTTGATTATTATAACTGTGTGTTTTAATTGCTATGGGAGTATTTCATTCGTGGTGATTATGGTATGACCATCCACTGTGTATGATATGGATATTTTTGGTTGCGGCCTCAAAGATAGTCACAGATTTTTTAAACATGGCCTTATTGCAATTTTATCATTTATGTTATGAGATTGGGTATGTTGTTTTTGCCTCATTGTATTGGATGGATAGCCCAACATTTTGAATGTTTAGAGTCAAGTAAAATTGGACCTATACAGTCACATAAATACGCTTGTGTTTTGTCAAATGGTTTGTATATTCCACAACATAGTGTGATTTGAAGTGGTGATTGTTGTCTGTGTGTTTAAATGGAAACTCAGGATCTTTGCGATTTAAATATGGATTATTATGTTGATTGTCCACTATGTATGTTTAATGAATATCATGAATTTTAATAGTGATAGGCACGGGTGTTGTGACTATATAACCTCATTGAAATTTAATTATTAAATGAATTAAAAGAAAAAATTAACCATGACCTTTGGTTTGTATTTGATGATTGAAATAATTAGCAGTGGTTGATGAGTTGGCATTGAACAGATTTGAAGTAATTGACTGTGTATTCATTTGGAAATTGTTTTAAAATGTTAAATGTATAAACGATAAGAGTAGATATCCTCTACAGGTTTTTCTGGAATGCATACTGTCTTCTTTTGGTGACATTGTGTTAGAGACTGACTACAACCAATGAGCAAGTTAATGCACAAAATTGTTTAAACTTTACACAATAGTTGTTCTTTTCGCACAGTGATCATTTTGGTTGGTGTTTATCTTTTTACATTGATTTGGAATGATTGTATGGATTACTTAATTAATTTTATGAACAACACCCGCTCTCTTTCCCCACCATTATTTCTCTTTTCTCTAATTACAACCCCCTCGCCTTCTCACATTCATTCTTCACTCCCTATTATAAAATTTAATTACAGTCAAGAGGAACTTTGTATTGAAGCAATTTAAAGTTCCATTTTCTTGGTTGGATTATAATGATGTTTTCTTTGGTTTTCATTATAGTTGATTTTTTGTGGTCTTTGAGTAGTAAACGTGTTTCTTTTCCCCCTCATTATATCATGTTTCGCTCAATACAAACCCCTTGCATATCCCAAGACCTTTTGTTCACCCCCTGCTCATTGAAAACGGTTAAACAATTTATATGGATTGGATTGCATGAGTCTGATATGTTGTTGAGCCAAAATCTATTTCATATTTTTAAAGATTTATCATGTATGGTTGTTAAAAGGAATATTTTATAATCAATTATGCATGCAGGAATGATCTTTTTCAGCCGAGGTACCCATGGCAGAGGAAATCGAGGGAGAGGTAATTAGAAAAGAGGCCGACGAAGGCCAAGATTCTCGATATAGTTTGACATTGACTCACAAGAGTTAGGCCAGTTGTTTCAGGCCAAATTTTTCAATTGGATTTGGTAAGGAGTGGTCCAACCTAGGCCTCAAATCCCTCCATTCCAACCTCCATAAGCCCCTGGTATTCTCGTGCCCCCTCATGTCTCATTGCAACCCGAGGTTCCTGAAAATGATGGATGGAAGGAGATTGTCCACCTGTCAGTCTCCCAACATCGTGGCTAGCCTAATTTGTCCTTACCTGCTCCCCCACCTGTTAACCAGATTGACCAAGATGCACCTGTCCCCTCACCAGTTCAGTCCAAACATTCTAGAAAAAGTTTGAAAACCGAGGCCCACCATACCCTTGACAAAGGAAAATCCATTGCTACCCCTTCCTCACCCTGCAATGGCTCTAATAAATCTGTGTCTTCATGAATGCATTTTAGGGATGATTGTTCTCACATGATCAGTGAGATTAGGCCTAAAGTCTCAGCGTAGCCAAAGGAAATTTCAGGAAAATCAAAGGGTGACAACAGAAATCAAGGAAAGATTGCATCTCAGAGTGGGAAATATGGTTTTTGAGTTTTTATGTTGTTTATTGTTGATGACAGTTGACTTCAGAAGTTTTGGACAACATGTTTTCCTTGTATATATGAGTAATATATTTTTTGAAGATAATTTCAAATATCAATGAGCTAAATTGTCAAATGTTAATGTGATGATGGGAGTCACAAGGAGGGGTGTTTTGATTAATTAACTAGTTATGTTATGATTGTTAAGAAGCTAAAGGGAGTCACAAGGGGTCCCACCTACTAGTTATTATTTATTTATAACCCTTATTATGATTATTACTTTTCCCCCTAACTAAAAGGTTGGTTGAGTCTTTAGTTAACTTAACTAATGAGGTAGTTCAACTAATTCAACCAATTCTAATTTTATTAAAGGCAAAAGGAAGGGGAGGAACAAGAGGAGATTAGAAGGAGAAGCATACTAAGGTTTTCTCTTTGAGTTTATGTTGAGATAGTACAGTTTTCATTCATTCCTTAATTTATCACAATCCTAATTCTCTTTTATGATAGAAGGTTCTTATTGTAGACAACAACATTCAGGGTTGAATTATATCATTCAGACACTTGTTTTTCAGTGGTGTTGATCTATCTTTGATAGTCTATGTAGACTTGTCTGTTTGTGAATAAATTTTCCTGACTGACAAAGGATATTGTGCAGAGTCGAGTGGGAAACAATCTATGGCAAGTTGATCCATATTTTAGAGTTCAGTTTTGATTTTCTGTCAGAGGTCCTTTTGTATGTTTCATCGGGGATTTCTAAGTTTGACTTTGGTCTGGAATTTCTACATGATATTTTGTAAAGAAAATGAATTTTTGGTGAATTGGAATGAAATAAAGGATTTCTTTATGTCTCATCTGTCTTGATTATTATCTTGGTGTCTTATTTTTGTCTTCACACTTGTTTTCAATAACTATTATATTTAGAAAATCATATTAAAATGAATTTTCAAACAAACTTTTATTTGTGAAAAAGACTAGCCTAAGCACTTGTAATTGATACTTGTGAGTTAGAATTTTATTTTTGATGGCTAAACCTAGGGTGACATTCCAGCCTATTTTTCTCTAGCCAAGATGAATCTGAAAATGCTTGAGTAAGATCATTTCATATATTTTCCTCAACAATGCGTACATGCTCCAAACAATGGGTTTCTAAAGAGAGTTCCTTAGTAGTAATTTGGAAAATTATGCAAGTAGAAAGGACAATGCCATGTATGCATAGGTAGGGAATTTTAGGGCTATATCAGATAGGGCATCCTTTAACCTAGGGTATGGGACATAATATTTTATCTTTCTATACCCTACATAAGTTCTCAAAATCTTGAGGGACTTGACAAGAGTGTAGGATTTATTTTCTATAATGGTGTAATTTATCTCCGAGTATATAAGGGATTTTCTCATGAAGGCGATTGGTTGTTCATCTCCTTGATCATAATTTTGTAGAAGAAATCCTACGATGGTGTCTTCTGAGGCGAAATAAAAGATGATGAAATCCTTAGAAAAATATGGGTTGACTACAACTGGCATGATATTTATTGCCTCTTTTATAAGTTGGAAATCCCTCTTTCCCTCGTCATTCCATTCAAAATGGGAATCCTTTTTTAACAAGCGATTAAGATGTTTTACGATTTCATAAAAGTTTTGAACAAACCTCCTTATCATGTTGATCTGTCTAAAGAAGGATTGCAAAGCTTTCTTGTCTTAAGGGAGAGGGATTTTCTTGATGAATTCAATTCTTGAAGGATCTATCGATATTTCTTCCCTGGAGATGATATGTCCTAATAAATTTCATTTATCCACACCAAAAATTGATTTCTTTGGATTAAGGGAAATTCCATATTTTTGGCACCTTTGAAAAATATTCCTTAAGTGTTGTATATGTTGATCTCTTTTCTTGGAGATAGTAGTTAGGTATTCATCTTAAATCTCTATGAGTTTCCCTATTAGATCCCTGAAAGCATAATCCATGGCATGTTGGAAAGTATCTCCTGCCTTAGTCAACCTGAAAGGAATTCTCAAATACTTGTAAGTTCCCCAAGGGTTAGTGAAATCAATTTTGAGTTGTTCATCCTCCTTTTTTATTTCCTGGTTATATCCTAAAAATTTGTCAAGCCTGAACATGATTCCTTCTCCAGTAACCCTTTGCAAAAGTGATAAATAGTGGAAAAACCCCCCTATGGACTACACTAGGGTTCAACATGTAGGCATATCTAACTGTCTAAAAGTGTCCTAGTTTTTATAACTACCCAAAATAGACCCCACATTCATGCATGAAATACAAAGTGAAAATATTTGGTAACTCTACCTTTTACTCTGCGTCTGGTGTCGATCCTTTCGCATTTGATTGCTCCACTGACTACATGCCTCCTCCGAAGGCTAGCCTGCATTCAAAAATAGATAAACAGGGAACTACAAACATGAATCTCATATATGAATCATGGGTTAGATGTCGGTATAAAACATAAATAAAACATAGATATTTGACACATCATATTTTGGGGCAGAAAAAATATTCCTTTTATTGATATCACAATGTTTACTTACAATGAGATCGGCAACTGCTCCACGAACCTGACTCGGCCTACTCTTCACCAAGATCCAACTGTGCTTCCGTGTATCTTTCTCCTCTCACACTTCTTCTAGGTAAATGGCATAGGCTTATGATGGAGGAAAAAGGGAAAGAGTAGGAAACTCAGATGCAAATCTCACAAGGTGGCTACAATTATATGGGGCAAGGAGGGGATGTGAAATGGAAATATTTTCACTGTTATTATGCTTATGTTTGGAATGAGACCCCAACACCTCCTTTTATATGACAAAAGGATGGTTATTTGGTTGGGTGATGGGATATAGGTGGTGAGAAAGTTGGAAAACTACCCAATAGCCCGTAATCTCAATGAATTCCTTGCAACTTTTTAATTTTTGCAACTTTTGTGGGTATACACGGGTTGTAATGGTGCAGCTAGCATACCTACGCAAGATGTAGTGGTGCAGCAAGCATGTGTATGTGGGCAATAGTGGTGCAGGGCACATATATCTTCAAAAATAGGGTTTTTAAGAAGAGTTGCTCAATGATGGCTTGGAAAAAATAGCAAGTAAGAGGGCCAAATGCTAGTTATGCATGTATGGTGAAATTTAGGGTTATAAAAAAAAGGTAATCCATGTTTGGAAAAGGATAATTATCTTTAAGTGAGGCCTGGTTCAAGTTTATGAAGTCAACGCATATCTTGGTGTCACCATTTTTCTTTCAGACAATGAAAGGATTGGAAACCCAATATGAGTACTTGATGGGTTCGATTATCCCTACCTCAACCATTTTTTTCAACTCCCTTTGACTTGTGTAGCAAATTTCAGTTTCATTTGTCTGAGTTTCTGCCTAAAGTGTTTCATTCCTTCTTTAAGATGAATAGCGTGTTGTATAACGTCTTCTCAATAATCCTTAAAATCTTCATACAACTAGGAAAAAACACCCTTTAATTCTCTAATGAGAGTGATCAATTTCTCCCTCTCATTAGGAATTGTCCCTTTCCAAAACTTGACCATTTTTTTGGATTCCTTAGTGCCAATATTGAACTCGATGACTTCATCTTCAATATTTCTTAATGCTTTCCTTTTATACATATCATTTTGATGAAAAAGTATTTCTAGGGGAGCAATGCCTTTGGGTAAGGGACCATTAGGTATATTCATAATGCCAATATCTTCCCCCTCAACCAAAAGGTTTATCTAAGTTTCATAGAATTCACCCTCATTTTGATGAAAATGAGAGGCTTGGTCCTCACTATAAAATACTTGCAAGTGTTCCATATTTTCAGGCAATGAATATCGAAAGTTCACTTCTACCTTGTAGAGATTGATCTCTTTGAAATGTTGTAAAGTGGAATTGGAAAACACAAGTTTGTCTGCTAGATGATTTTCTTCTCTAGTGATAGCTTTGATTGTAAAGTCATCAAACTTATTTATGGAATCCCAAACAACATCATTGTACTATTTCAACATTGGGTTTTTGGTGGAAAAAGTCATTTTAACCTGTGATACAATCAAATCCGAATCGCCTCTTGCATGTAATGAATTGATGTTCATATGTGTGGCAAGGTTCAAACCCAAAACTAGGGATTCATACTCAACTATGTTGTTAGTGCAATCGAACTCAAGTCTGTATGAGAAAAGGGTAGCCTCTTTATTAGGTGATATTAGGACCACTCTGACACCTGATCCCACACTTGAATGTGCACCATCAAAATCCAATCCCCAACATCCATCCCTCTTTTCTTCATCCATAAAAAGAGATTTTTCGAGAATGAAGGTGTTGTTAGTTCCCTCAATGATAACTTGATGGGAAGGTTAAATAAACCTAGAAATTTCTATGCTAGTCTCCTTTTGAGTGTCATTTTCTGTGATGGGATCTCTTGGTTCATATTCAAGGGTATGATATTCTTCATGGTCATTGGGTGAGGATACAATATTTTGAATATGTTGCAGCAAATTCTTTTATGCTTTGCTTGTTTCCACAACCTCCTCAATTTTCAAATTTTCTTTCATCGAGGGAGTCCTTCTTTCAGACCATGGTGTTTAATTTTTCCTTTTGACACTCATTAATAATGTAGAAACTCTCCTAGAAGCTTCCCTTCTCTCCTTATCCAAGTAATCCTTGGCGACAGGAGGGGGGTTTGGAGGTGGAGTAGTAAAATTGGTGAGCAGGTTAACTTGTGTGACTTCCTTGGGACAGTCCTCAACTTGGCGGAACGAGGAATCTAATTTCTCCTCAATTTCACATTCCCTTTCTTGGACTTCAGTGAAGGAAGAAGTTTGATCTTTTTCTACTAGGAAACCACATGGGTCCTTTATGTTTGAAATGTAAATATTAAGGACACTTTGTTGAGTGGGATAGAAATTTTGGGGAAAATGTTTCACAATGGTGTTGAATCAATCATTAAAATCACATATAATTTCCCCTGGCTCCCTCTTGCAATCATTGAGTTCATTGTGAAGGGATATGCAATCTTTTATATTTTCAAATCTCTTGACAAAAAGATCTTGAAAGGTATCCTAGTTTGCGATTATCCCTGTAGAGATATTATCATACCAATATTGGGCCTTCCCAACAAGAGTGTAGGAGATAAGTCTCATCCTAACACCCTCATGTTGTTCATAAGGTTTAAGGGAGTGTTTGGGGGAGTTTTTGGTGAATAAGGTATCTACGAGGTTGAAGGATCTGGAGAAGTAGAAGAGGGTAAAGGTTTAGGAGGTTTTGTCTTCTTTTTAGGATGTTTAGGTATAGGTGGAAGGCTAGGGTAATCATTCCCTAAGGTTTGTCTCATGGTGGATATGCTAGATGAGTTGAAAATCTCATTAATAAAGGAAAGGAACATCCCTCAAGTGGAGTCTCCAAGAAAACTAGAAAAGGCTTCAGGATAGTTTTCCAAAGTGGTATTAGGGCATGAAAGAGGATTCAAAATGCTCCCCGAAAATGACGCCAAAATGTGATTGCACAAATTTTAGGTTGGGAAAATCCTGATCCAATCCACAAGATGGAGAGAACTATGGGAGAGTCTACCCACTTTCACCTTATATAAACCCTCCCCTCGATTTGGTGGAGGAGAAATCCTACATAAGGGGGGAATCTTGGGTGACCCTAGGGGGTTAATATGGGAAAGTGGATTAATTGAATATGATGCCCCTATAGGTCAAGATATTAAGTGGAATATGGATTGGAAACAATTATTTGTGATTGTTAATGGTTTCCAAATTCTTGAGTACTTGCAGAAGATAGGTATACCTTCCCGAGACAAGAGAAAGACAAGTATGAAAGAACAATATTACAATGGAATGGAAAGTGAAGATTGTTTTCCTATATATCAGAAATAATAAATTATGTAAATTGGCATGTAAATGATAATAGAAGTTTCTATATACATCATTGAAAGTCAAGTAAATATGCAAGAGATTAAGCAAGCAATGACTAGTATAACTCAAGTAAGATAAAGCTAGACTTAGTGAAAAAGTAAGGATGTTCAAGAAAAGTTATTGAAGAGATATTATGACACCCTTATTTATGTAGAAAAATGTTTTGATAGAAGAAGTATTCAACCCCCCAAAATCACTAATAAACCCCTCAAAAGATGCACTAGGGTTAGTAGGTTATTATGGCAACTTTTTAGGGATGTTTTAGGGTTGAAAAGTGAGTAAGAGAAATAAGTTTAGATGAGTTTCTTGTATCCCAAATGGTTTTATCATAAATTTTATAATCAAAATAAGATCTCCTTGACCAATCAAAATTCCATAATGTCTCAAGCAATCTATTAAGGAAAATAATTTATTTCAGTTTAAACAATTTGAATATCTCATAAAATCACGCATTCAAATGCAATAATTTATTTCTCCAGTGCAATTTTCAGATTAGTGTTTTGTATATATTGGGTAAATGGAGAGTCTTTGATATAAGAGTAAGATCAACAATGTCACTAAGGGTGTAGGCTTGTCTACTCCCTAGAGCATAAAAAACTAACCAAGGTAAGGCTAGGTGGGTGTAAGCCCTTTTACGCCTCCTAGTAACCTTGTAAAAAATGCCTTATCAAAAAGTAAATAACATGAACCTTGGTGGAAGGCGTATGAAATTATACTTCTCCAATGGTTTGAGACAATATTATCAATGAAACTAGAAGAAAACACCAGCAAAATGCAGAAATTTCCTTACCAATACCAAATAGCAAGATCAAACCTTAGCTACCAACTAATATCCATCCATAAGCAAGAGAAAAATCCTCCAAGAGGTGCACACAACCTTATCTACACAATATACGAAGATAAAACACCATAATATAGTTTCACAAGAGAGAGATGATCCAAATTCCCTGAGTAGGGAGAAAATTTCAGCCAGGTAGTCTTTCTCACATGAGAGAGATATGTTAAAATGAAATGAAAATGATCTGTATTTATACAAAACTACTAAAATGTGTTTGTCTACATAAGTTAGCATAAATCACAAAATAAGGGAGCCACTCCCCATTTATTTTTCCCCTTTACAAAGTAAATTTAATTTTAATTTTAAAAATGCACAAAATATACCATAAAGCATGATGTCAAACCTTTCTAGGGTGACGTCAAGGTCACCTTAGTAAGTTATTGAGAAAAGGGACGAGTTTTTGGGGCCTCCTAAATTACCTTATTCATGCACTAGGCTCATATCTATGATGTAAAAGGTATTCCTCCTCCAACATTCCAAGTGTCCATCAAAACAACATCATCACCACCAAAACCCTAGCCCTAGGCTGACATCAAGCCTTCCAAAGTGACATTTTAGCCTCCAAAGGAAAATCGTTGGGCTTGCAAGGACTAGGTGAGATCCTCCAATCTCTCCTCCCTTTCCTCCAAAGGAAACATTCCTCTCTTGTACTACCCCACGTTCTAGGATATGGCATCCAACCAGTGGGATTCTTTCCCCAATGAAGGCCCAAGCTAGGCTTGCTCCTCCAAAATGTCCATCAACAAGGTCCTGCAAAGACAAAAAACTAATCCCTCCAACGATCTCAAGTAAAATCATCATGGAAAGTAAAATCACATTTAATATAAGAGCCACCTAAGGATGTACATAAAAAAATACCTCATGAAATTAATCAGGTGCTCAAAGACCCTATGTAATTTTCCAAGTTTAGGTATGGGAGGGTTGACAAGGTGAACTATTGGGTGAATCGACCCTTAAGTCAAGGAGGGTTTCCTAGGTGGAAAAATATCTAATCAATGTGGAGAAAATAAAGTGGATGGGGGTAATACTTTTGTGCATGGGGTTCATGACATACAAGGGTTTGTATTGTCTCATTTATGGGTTCCTTTGTAGAGGGTGTGTTGCATATTCATTTTCAATGCATACTTTTTCCAAGCCCATTTATTTCCATTTGTTTTTAAAGATGTTTCCAGATTGAAGCCAAGGTGGGACTTCTATCTAAGCATGAAAAACATTTCCCACATTGACTCTACCCTAGTCACATTATGCTTCCCCAAGTTGACAACAATGTGTGGGACTTCTAACTAAGCATGAAAACCATTTCCCACACATGCTCTACCTTGGTTGGAATTTTATATTGTTATTTTTCATGGGTCCCATCAATCTCTTATTAGAGACATTTCATTGTCCTCAGGATCCCTGGGCGAGTATCTAGAAGGTTCATGATTTCCTTTTATCTTTTTCCAACAACAAACCTTTGGGCCTTTTTCCCCTTCTTCCCATGAAATGAGGTACAATCCCTTCTTGGGTCAATACACTCAAAAATACCAAAAGATAAGGGGACGAAACATGGGAGAACTGTAAAAAATTGTAATTATGATTGAGAATGGAATGATGATTTCTCAAGGAGACCTCCTAGTAGAAAACCCATCCCTAAAGATGACCACTTAATAGAGCGCAATGTCAATCACCAAGTTTAAAGAGGGGAAAGAGAATAATTTCCAAGCAGATGGTTTATAATCAAAAGAAAATTTAAATGCAACATACTCAAATGCTTGAAATATTAAAGTGACACTTACCACAATACCTGACTTGTACCTCATGGAGAAAGACCCATCGCGTTCCAAAAGCCGACTGATGTGGTTAATTCCATCGTCATGAATCGAGGATGTGTGGTGGTGAAAAATGTCTTTGTCTGTGCATGTGGATGTTGTGAGTCATCTGTCTCTTGGTACTCCATGTTTGTAACCTGAGGGCCTCAAGATATCATCTCCTTACTTATTCCTAGAAATTGAGGATAACATGGTGTATTTCTCCCTTAGTACTTATAGAATAATGTCTATACCCCTTCGACCTCCTGTTTGACTGTCTCTTCCTTTTGTGCTACCTCATATTGTTCTTCCCAATGTGGTCATATTCTTCTTGCAGCATATCCTTCTCTATGATTGTCTTTGTTAGCTCCAACGAGGTCAATATTTATCACACTTCAATTTCCTTTGTCATGTGTGATTGTAAGCCATACAAAATTATGTAGGAAATTGAGATACCACTAAGTCAATATAACTTAGTTTCTTTACTTTCTCCTTCAACTCTGTTGTGGTGAAATCTAAGGCTCCCGTCACTATTTTCATTAGATGTCTTTCTCTGTATACAATAGAGGTTATCGGTTGCACCTCAATTATCTGCATTGTATTCTCTTCTTGCACTTGTTGACCAGTTTGTACTATTGCAGGTTACGTGGTCTCCAAAAATTGTCTCAATGCAGCAATTTGTTCTTGCATATTTGCATGCCTTTCCTCTTTTTGTCTTACTGCACGCTCAAATGCCTCATCTATTGTTTCCTTAACTTGGTCTACAATATTATCCAATTCACATTCTATAAGTGCTTGTGGATTCAATACCTTCACAACCTTCCTCTTCTTACGTTGTGGAACTGATGTTCCTTCGTCGAGATCTTTCCTCTTCTCTCATGTGTGCAGGGTTTTATTTTGCGGATTTTTTCCTATAGCATTTCCTTTTTCATGTTCTTATCCTTATTCTTCACTTGATATTTCTTCAGGCTCTGGTCATTGTGTCTTTGGGTTCTTTGGCTCTGTCTCTGTTGGTGGGATCTTTGAGTCGGTGTCCTAGTCTTCCATAATGTGGTCCATCTCTTCCTCAGTTAACCTGTACCGTGTGGGAAACCATTCTTGTTTTGGGTCCTTGTTCGCTTGCACATACATGCGGTGGTTCCCTACCCTAAATTGCACAATTAGATTGTATGATTCGACCACCTATGGTGGTACGCGTGGTGTACTCTAAATGTTCGTTTGAATATATTCCTTGTATATATAAAAAGAAACATGGTTTTCAAGCTATTGCACCTTGTGTGTAGTACGCCATAGGTTCTGATATCTTTCTACTACACACAACTTATCTCTCACTCCCAAAAACTACATGTCATTCAGATCCCTCCATGTTGATAATACAATTAGAATGAGTAGAAATGTGTAGTGAAATTTGGTTCCTTTATCTTCTTCTTCCTCACAATCAATCAAGAAATGGTTGAGAAAGAATGTATCTTAGTTCATCTATATGCCCTCGACGTAATTCTCGATTGTCGCAATGACTACCCCTAGTACTTGATCTCTTCTACACTTCTTCAATAATTTACAAGCTAGTGCTTGCCTCGCAAATTGCACTGTCGCATCGCATCTACTTGCAATATCTAAACTGCGTTGTCCTCAGAATGTATGCAACTTTTCTTTCATTCTCTCTGATGGATCATTTTCATTCTTTTTGTCTACAAATATTAGTGAAGGGCCCTCCCCTTGTGACAATAACCCAGTAATGTGTACAATCAAGTCTCTATCAATTGATACCAGTCTATCAAGCCACAAGTATCCTCCATGTACGTATCTCAACAACATTTTGATGTAGGTGTTAATATATGCGTTTCTCCCAAAGTGTGGTATATCAAATAAGTTCAAAATTCCATCTTTCTGCAACCCATTTTCCCATATCTCTAGTTCTATCACTACCATCTTGGTTTCTGCACTGACATACAGTCTGTAATGTTGTGTTATGAATACTTTAATATTGGTATCAAATCAAACAGGTCTTCCTCTTTGATCACTCCTTATGGAATTTTCGTTTACACAAGCTCATACTTGGCATATTTCAATAGGTTTTCTAGTTTTTTGTCTGGAAATGAGAGACACTTCCACACTAATCCTAGCAGAAGAGAAGAATAATTTAATCAAGAACATAAATGAAACAAGAAATCACATAGTACACAGATATTTTACCTTGGAAAACCAACATTCCTTGAGCGTTCTTCTCTCTTTTTGTCTTATTCAATATGAATAAAAGGTTACATGTCTAACCTTGGTTCACACCTAAGACACAATCGACATCATACCCTCTTTCCTACCCAAGAAAAACCCTATAGCCAATCTAACTTACATATACATGACCATCAACCTATGATTTACTCATGCATTTTGCATTATGAATTCATTCATTCATTCATTATCCTTTATGTCCCTAAGACACACCTCTTTATAGTCTTTACAATAGGAAAAACCCCTAAATATTGGCACCCAAAAATGGTTAAAGATATGTTACTTATTATTTTGGTCATTCTAATGATGATATCATAGACATGTGTTCAAGCTCCCAACAAGAATTTTTTCCTGAGAAAAACAACTTTCCTCCTCTACAAGGTTGTTTTTTAGAAAGGGTTTGCAGGCTTCTCATACTACACAGTGTGGAAATCTATCATTTCCACAGGATTCTCTATGGCTGGCCCATGGGATTTTCGCAAGTTGCTACAAAGGCAGGGTGCGGCGATGTTCCAAAGCTAAAAGAGGAAAGATGTTTCACGAAGTTTCTAGAAGGGGAATCTTCTAGAATGTGAGGTGGCGTCCATGTGGTTGCGATCCTACTGGTTTCTATGATTTGGTGGGATCATCCTCATCCTTTTAACCACTTCACCTTCTCCTATATAATCATGGGCTTCTCATGGAAAAGGTTAAGCAAGAAGAAGTAAGATTAAGTAGAGAATTGATGAAAGAATAAGCTGAAGACTATGTGAAGAATCCTGCTCTTAACGATGCTTGAGGCCTCCATTTGTCCTTCAAGATTTTGTGTATTATCTTCATGCGAATTTCGGAGCAAGTGTATGTGTATGTCTAGACAAAGGACTAATAAAAGGGAACTTGAGACATCAAGGCAATTCGGTTGTATTTTCTACTTTTCATTAATATAATTTGGTGGCACGTCTCTTTCCCATAAAATGATTAGTGTTTTATTGCATGATTCCTTGATCACATGTTTAGGTTGTCATTGAATTCTACTATTGCTTCTTTCATGTTGGTTGGTTTGTGTTGTCATAGATTTGATTCTACAAGAGCACTGGAGTGAAGCAGGAACAAAAAAGATATAAGGAAGTGATTCATAAGGTATGTTATCTATTCCTTTTTGGATAGTAAACTCAATGATTACAACTTAGGGAAAGTGTTTTGTTCCGTCTTGTTTTGTTCTAGATCCAGGTGGATTTAGGGGGATCAGTTCATGTCCGCATCTATCGATTTAACCAATAACAAGATCCATGTAGATAATTGGCTACAAATTTGGAAAAGCCTCAGATTATTTTACAGTCGAATCCAAGTCGAATTACCAGTCGAATACCATTCATCCTTCATTCAATATTTATTTGGTCATCTCATGCCCATAATTCGACCTCTTGTTGGTTGAATTATCATTGATATCTTCAACTTCAAGTTTACTCGGTTGACTACCTTAAATTTCGACTTGTTTTCAATCCACCTTGACCTTCGACCATCAGTCAATCTATCTAGACTAGAATATCACTACAAATAATATAACAACCCAACGCTCTCCCACTTGTTGTCTTCTTTGTTGAAATAGGAGATTCCTGAAATTTCATTCACAAACCTATGGAAACAATGCCCATTTCCTCTCTGCACCAAGATAAATTCACAACACTCATAGACTTGGTCAACGAGTCTTCTATGTTTTCCAATGTGTCTATTTTCTCCAATAACACCTTGTTACATTCCACCATATCTCTTACAAAATGATATTTTACATCAATTTGTTTATTCTTTGAATGATAAGCAGGGTTCTTTGTCAAAAATATTGCGCTTTAATTGCCACAACTTACCTTCATAGATATCTGCTCAAACTCAATTCCTGAACACATATTTTGCAACTATACCACTTCTTTGATTCCATGTGTGGCTTCCATGTATTAAACCTCTATTGTTGACAAGGTTATGACCTCCTATCGCTTACTAATCCAGCTTATTTCTCCACCAAACATCTTAAAGATATATCCATTGGTCAACCTCCGTCGATCCAGATCTACAGCCTAGTCGAAGTCGACAAAGCCATGTACATATACTTTATCGTTTTCACCTCTAGGTATTCCTTGGTAGCATATAGAATAGTCCTTTAGGTCACAAAAAATACCTGAATACTCTCTTGACAGTTGTCCAGTGCTACTTTCCATGTGTTGACACGTACCTGCTCAACACTCCCACAGCATGGGAAAGTTTTGGTCGACTGTAGACCATCACATACATTAGACTACCAACAACACTTGGATAGGTAATACGTGTCGTGTCCTCTATTTCTTATTGTGTCTTTGGACACTATTCAACAATAAGCCTTGCTCCCATAGGAATTGGCACCTTCATCGGTTTGCAATCTTGCATGGTGAACTGTTTCAAAACTGTTTCGATATAATTTTTCTGATTCAACCAGATCTTTCTAGTGGCCCGATCTCTCTTAATATCCATTCCTAGAATGAAGTTAGTTGCATCGATACCCTTCATGTCAAACTTGGAGGATAGCTACTTATTCACCTCCTTTATTGCATCCATGTTGTTTCCAATCAACAACATGTCATCGACATACAAAGCTACATATATGAATTTCCCACCTTCTTCCTTGGAATATATGCAAGATCAAATTTGCTTCTCACAAATCCCAAACTAAGGATGTATGTGTCGAACTTATATTACAACATCCTTGGAAATTTCTTTAGACCATAGAGGGATCTTTTCAGTTTGCACACCAACTCTTGCTTGCCATTTACTACAAATCCTTCAAGTTGTTTCATGTAGATTTCTTCTTCTAGGTCCCCATGTAGGAATGTTGTCTTCACATCCATCTGTTCTATCTTCGGATCGAATGTTTCACCCATAGATATTAGTACTCTAATGGAAGTTAGTTTTGCAATAGGGGAAAAAATGTCACCGAAGTTGAATCCCTCGACTTGGGAATAACCTTTCACTACTAGTCGAGCTTTGAAATTATCGACTTGTCCTGTGGCATTCATATTCTTCTTGAATATCCATTTGATATCGACAATATTTCTTCCACTAAGTAACTTGACTAAATCCCATGTCTCATTATTATGCAAGGATTCCATATCTTTTATCATGTCGTCCTTCTAAAGTTTACCCTCTGTCGATTTGACTGCCTCATCGACCGACTTGGGCTCATCGTCGATGGAAGTTAGTAAAAATGTGAAATGGAAGTCTAGAGGAATATACCTTTCGAATGGTTTTCTTATTATTTTTTACCTCCTTACCACCAAAGTTTGTTGTTCCATATATTCCTCATATTCAGTCGACTCATCTGAATCATATTCTTTTTTCCTCAGTTCAAACCGCACCATCTCAAGATTATTCTCGGTCTGAACAACTTATTTAGGCTCAAACTTGCCTTTGACTTCTATGAATACAACATCTCATATTTACATGGTTCTCCTTGATGCAGGATCCCAGAGCTTATATACTTTCATTCCTTATTTATATCCAATGAAAATACATTTGACTACCTTCTTGTCCAGCTTACTCCTTTTCGCCTTGGGAACATGTACAATTGAATCACATCCAAATACTTTGAGATGTGCCATAGAAGGATTCTTACCAGACTATACCACATGTGGAGTCATGTTGACTAGCACCGACGAAGGATACATATTCACCAGATATATTGTAGTGTCGTCTACCACCGCCCAAAATTCGTGTGCAATCTCAACACCACTAAGCATGCTCCTTGCCTTATCCATCAATGTTTTGTTCATTCTCTTGGAAACTCCACTTTTTTTGTGTGATATGCCACACTGTTTACAAAACTGATAAAATTATTTTCCACCAAATTCACCACTATTGTCAGTCCTCAACACTTTAATCCTTTTCTCTATCTAGTTTTCCACAAGAGATTTAAACTCTTTAAATCTATCGAAAACCTTTGATTTATTCCTCAAGAAGTATATCCATGTATTCCTAGAAAAATCATCTATGAAGGACACATAATACAGGGATCCACCAAGTGAAGGCACTGTAACCAGGAAAAACACATCACTATGCACTAGATCTAGAATCCCACTTCCCCTTGTCGCTTCAGATGGGAACCTCACCCAACTTTGTTTTCCATATATGCAATGTTTACAAAATTTGACCTATAAAACACATTTAGGAAACTCTTTGACCATACCTTTGTTGTTCATAGCTCGAAGTCCTTTTTCTCCAATGTGTACCACCCTCTCATGCCATTTCCTGGTCGGGTCAATTTTATCGTGTCTTGTCAAGTTGGTTCAAACCTACTTATCTAGAGTCGAGTACATTTGTGTCAACATCGAGTCGATTCAAGTCATAGTCGAGTCGATTTCAGAAGAAATGATGTTTTTTCATTCAGACGAGTTGACATTCCCTAATAAATTGTATAGGGTACCAATCCGAACTCCTTTCATTAAGACCATCTCACCTCTGACCATCTTGTACAAATCCTTATGAATTAGAGTATCCACACCTGCATCACTCATCTTTCTAATAGATATCATATTTCTTTCCAAAACCGGAATGTGTAGCACACCTGGAAGTGTTATTTTCCTCCCATCCTACAGTATCATTCAAACTCTTCCTCATCCGAAAATTTTGGTTGTCGAGTTGTTCCCCAAGAACACATCACCTCCATCATATCATTCATATTCACGAAACCATTCTTTATGTGGTGGAATATGATAGGATTCTCCTAATTCAATCAACCAAACATATTGATCCCACTGTGTACTAGTCAATGTCGGGTACACATCACCTCCCTTATCTAGGGTCGTATTTCTCTCAGTCGGCTTCTTCTCATCGAATCCAACACTAAATATTGTTTCCTTCGACTTACAGTCCTTTTTATAATTCCCATATTTACAACATTTCTAGCATCTTCATGTCGAATGAACCAGGGATTTAGATCTACCATTTGACTTTAACTATCTACCGGAGAATATCCCTTTATCTATGTCTACCAGTCAACCTCTCACTATTAGATCATATTTGGTTGATCCTTCCATGTTCTTCCTTCTCATTTCTTCCAACAGTAGAGGAGAAACCACGTCCTCTAGCGCTAGTGTGGTTGTATTACTCTTAATATCCATGACTAAGATATCCCAGGAGTCTGGAAAAGAACATATTATGATTATACAATTCTCCTCATCAGTGATCTTAATATCCACAAATGATAGCTAGATTAACACGGTATTAAATGCATTTCAATGCTTAGTCACCAAAATTACATCAATTATTCTCATATGATGTAGTTTCTTTCTTAGAAACAACTTATTACCAAATATTTTGACTAGTATAAGGTTCCCAAATTGTCCCAAAGTTTCTTGGTCAAATCTTCACCTGAGACATTCAACAATTCTAAATCTGTAAGAAAATTTTGAATCATACTTATTTCTCTTCTTTCGATTTTCTCCCATTCTTCTATCGACATGTTTTTCGGTTGGGTACCTGGACAAACCATTGTCCATTTCTCTCGATCTACAAGAATATCTTCCATTTTAAGCTTCCAAAGCTCAAAATTCTAGCCATTGAAATTTTCTATCTCTATTCTAGAACTTCTTGTCATTCTTTACCACAATCTTTAACACAAATTATGACTTATGGATCTTATTGTACCTAGGGTTTAGTTCTCAGATTCAATATTGGTAAATCAAGGCCTGATACACTCGCCAATGCATAACAAGGATATGATAACTCACTTGTCAGGGAAGACCTAAGATCTGATACCACATGTCAAGAAATGAGAGACACTTCCACACTAATCCTATCAGAAGAGAAGAAGAATTTAATCAAGAATGTAAATGACACAAGAAATCACACAGCACATAGATATTTTACCCTAGAAACCCTAAACCAGGAAAAATAGCATTCCTTGAGCATTCTATTGTGTTGTTGTCTTATTCAATATGAATAAAAGGTTCCATGTCTAACCTTGGTCCACACCTAAGACATAGTCAACATCATACCCTCTTTCCTGCGTAAGAAGAAACCTATAACCAATCTGTCTTACATATACATGACCAACAACCTAAGATTTACTCATGCATTTTTCATTATGCATTCATTCATTCATTCATTATCCCTTAAGTCCTTACAACATGCCTCTTTATAGGATTTACAATATGTAAAACCCTAAATATTGGTTCCTAGAAATGGTTACAGATCCATGCAAATCATTGGATACAAATCTCGTAAATCCCAGGATTTTGTTACAGTCGACTCCAAGTCGGATTACCAGACAACCTTCATTCGGTCTCTAGTCGATCATCTCATGCCCACACTTCGAAATCCTGTTGGTTGACTTATTGTTGATATCTTAGACTTCAACTTTACCCGGTGGACTACCTCAAACTTCAACTGTCAGTTCATCTACCTCGACTAGACTTTCACTGGAAAGAATATAATAACCCAACAATTTCATTGTGTCTTTCCTAGGAGGTATGTAGTATCTTGGAAAATTTGTTGATCTCGACTTTGACGCTAATGCTCTTGGTGTCTCTCCCTGTATTGGTATTGTTGGTGACTTACTACCTTGTTTCTTTGGTGTTGATGCGTACGTCATTGTTTCCTTAGGGGGTGCCATTATTCTCTACAGCTCTTTCCTATAACTAATTTCCTCAGCTCTGTTCATCTAACACTTAGCTCGACATTCTTTGTGTTCACTACTCTCTCTGAAATGCAAATATAAATGAAAATAACTTTACCCATTCCAACTTCCAACTTCTTTTATCCACTTGCTAGTTGTTTCTAAACTCATTTTCCCTCAAACTTACAATATAACCCACTTTCCTTAGCATTTATTATCTCCCTTAATGCTTCAGTAAATCTGTATATTCGACGAATTATTTGTTAGATTCTCTAATATATCAAAACATTCTCATTGATGTGCATTTATGGTTATGCAATGCCACTACCTCGTCATCATGTTATATCTTTATTACATGTCACGTCATGGATTCTCTTAATTGTTTTACCACTTTCGTCATATGCCTCCGTCACACTCCAGTCTTCCTTTCTGCATAGGATTCCTTCCTTTTTAATTTGTCTCTGTGACATTTTCCAACGTAAAAACACATCTATGCTTATGTCCAACCTTTTGTCTCTTACGTTGAACACTTTTTGTTGTTTTTTCTTCTTTTCTATTTTATTTTTCTTTCTTTTTCTACATACACTATAATACACTATGGTAAATATTTTGTGCAGTTCAGACTAGTGCGTAGAAGCATGATTGTCCCTGTACAGTTTGAGCCTACTTCCGTTAACCATCCCTTCCATAAATTTTCCATCCAACTTCTCCATTTGAACAACAACTACTTATGTAATGAACCTTATCATGTATGGTCCTAACCAATGCATCTGGAGCTTCCCTAGGTGCTGCAAAAACTTGCTATAATAAAGTAACACTATGTATCATGTCTAAAATTTCTTCTTTTTGATATGTCTTCCATGCCAATCTTTCTTGTGCACATTTTGTACCTAAAATCTCATTGGTAGAGATCTTAATTCCTTTTTAACAATGACCCATTCCTTTATCTCATATCCTAAGCCTTTGATGTCATTTACTACCTCATCGATGCGTATAAAGTAGGTTGCTATGTTTTCATATTCATTCATATTTAAATGTTCGAACTTTTCTCTGAAAAAATTGAAGTTTGGCTTCCTTAACCTTTTACATATCCTTCATCGATAGTCTTTAGTTTGTTCCACATCTCCTTGGTGGATTCATAGTGCATGATTTTAGTAAATATTGATTCATCTACACCATTTTGAATAGCATTCTTGGCTCTTGAATTATTTTCTATGATTTTATTTCCATCATTGTCTATTGGAGGAGTAGTCAGTTCTTTGTATCCATCCACCATTGATTGCCAAATATCAAATCCATGTGCCTATATATATGTCTATATTTTATTTCTCTAGAGTGCATATTTCTCACCATTAAACTTTGGTATCCAAACTCTAGCATGATCCATGATCTCCTTCCATTGATTAAACTATTTCTTGAAGGACCTGCTCTGGTACCAATTGTTGGATTACCAAGAGGGGGGATGAATCAATAATGAGCAATTTATACCACTTATTAATCATTTTCACCACAATGTATAATCTTTTAACTTATTCAACAGTGTTCACCGGTTCATCATAAATATATTATTACATCTTAAACATTAACATCCATCAGTGCATAAGGAAGAATAATAGGCACATCCACACAATACACCACACACTAGTATTTTACATGGAAACCTAATGCAGGAGAAAACCACAGAATTCTTTTCTTATATGTCAAAGAATTACATTCAAGGAAGCACAAAATTTCAATTCTCCATCTCCAACTGGAAGGAGACTTCAACCCCCTATTTTCTCAGGCTACAACCTGAGGGAAGCTCCAACTCCCCAATTATATGGCTACAGACAGAAGGAGGCTACAACCCCCTATGTTCTCTAGCTACAACCAGAAGTGAGCTACAACCACCTAGTTCTCAGGCTCCAACCTAAAGGAATCTCCAACTCTCTAATTCTCCGGCACTAACCAGAAGGAGGCTACAACTCCCTTTACTTTCCCCATCCTCCTGCCTTGAAATATAAGTGCCAAATATATGATGAAACCACTACCACACTATCACTATGAGATATAACATCGTAAACTTGTACCAATCTGTTCCAACAACCTGTAACCAACCTATACCAATAACCCGTGATCAACCTGTACCAGTAATTATCATGTACCAACACATACCAATAGGTACACGACCTATCTATGTTGTAGCTCGTGTATGTACATGGCCTATATATACTAAAAACATAGCATATACGTGGCCTATATATATTGTATCCTGCATACACCTTCAGAAATCTAGGTTTTTCACCTTTCTAAACTCATACTCTTTGTTGGCTCTGTCACATCAACCTATAACTTGTCTCAACCTGTACCAATCAACTTGTTCTATCAACCATGTACATCAATCACTCACACAACCTGTACCATCACAAGTGCATCAACTATGAACATCACAATACCTCATAACCATCACCAACAATATGTCCCAATACTCTTCTCAATAGATCATATCTAATAACATAGATCTCATACACAATATCTCAAGAATATCACTCAAACCATATGCATATATATTTCTCTATCCATGTGCCATACATCTGCATACAATCATAATCATGTGTAACAACCCTCACATGGACTAGATATCAAACCTTACCGATATGTAGCCTCAAACTAATCAATAACTTCACCAACACATCACAACCAAAACCGTCAACCATGTACCAAGAAATATAAGTTATGCCTCAAAAATTAAACCAACAATATGAACCAATGAATAATACCAAACATATCAGTGATGTATTTATGTAGATGTGGCTCATACAATAAGTGTCATACAACCAATAGCCTCTCCAGGACAACTCCTCAACCTCACATAATCATATATCATATATACAACAATATCCAACTACTCATAAGAATATGACATACCTTTTTAATATTTAGATAGATCTGTTGTACCTTATCATTGTAGACCTTCTTGGGAACTTGCTCTCGTAATCTGAGAGCCTGAGACTCTCAACATCTCAATATTTCATGGTTTTTCCCAATTGTATGCGACCTCTTCTTCTTTATCCTGTGTATGTACATGCCCTAATCCACTGTAGCATGCATATGTACATGAATTCCTCCACTGCAGCCCATGTACACATCAAGACATAGGTTTTTTTCAGTAATTTTGGAACTCCAAAGCTTTCTTTTTCAACCCTCTTTTACTTCCTCAATCTTGTGTAACTTCATATGTATCAATGAGTACCTACAATAAATGTTTCACAAATAATAGATATTCAATGTGCTCATTAGGTGCTAATAGAAGACCCTTTTCTCTCTTATTTATATTCTCCAAGTATCTTCCTTAAGGGGTTACCTTCTAACTAACTTTACCCAACTTCCTTCTTTTAGGGCTAACCCACTTCTAACCACTTGTCCACTTACAACAACTTTATCCACAAATAGTAAACTCTCCACTTCTAGTTGCAACTAATTTATTTTTAATTATTTTCTGATTGCAACAACTTAACTCATGATTAAATCCTAGTTTCACCTACCTTGAGTAGTAAACTTCTTCTAGGAGCTTCTAGAATAAATTGACTTATTTGACCTTCTAGTGGCTTGTAGATAACTCATGAGGGTTCTCCAACATCACAAGGCCATAAATCTCTAACCATGAGGAGTTATGTGACATTCCACATATCACTGGAAATGGCATGACATGTATTATCCATCTAGAATAGTCTTACCTACATATTCATTGATATTCATGCATTTAAACCTAAAACAAATGTGGGTCTCTTACCCATACCTTTGTGCTACTGGAATTCACTACCGGACTTCTCCAAGGGTTGACATCAATATACAATATCTCTCTCCAAGTGTTGACATCAATGAAAACCAAAAATCCAAACCAACTTTCCATCAACCTAAGCCAACTATCCAACAGATTACTCTTCTTTTCCCACATGAATATGGCAGTCCAATTTTATATCTAGCAAGCAAGGGATTCTGTTGTGATTGTTCTCTCAATCACTGCCACTCCATTTATCAACTTTATAAGAAAACCCTATCCAAGAACTCATGTAACAAGAATAGTTCATTCACAATTCTCTTTTTCTCGAACTAGAGAGTCTCCCCATTCTCCTCTTCCTCTCTAATGGTCTTTTGACCTGCTCATGTGCCTCCTCTTCCTCTTCCCCCATGATTTTCTTGAATTTTATTTCCTTTCCCAACAATATTTTGTGGGCCATATCAGGATATTTTCTGATGAGTACTCTTCTCATCTCCTCATTACTCTTGGGGAAGACTTCCCAACCACCATCTTGACTGGTAATTAAATTTCTAGGCTAGAAACTTGTTTTGGAGTTGCACATTTATATCCAACGGGGTATCGACTTGGTAGGGGTTAAATCACCCTTACTATTTCCCCTACCATCCCTTCTCATCCATCATGATCTATATGAAAACCCTCTTTTAGCAGTCATGCCACTAATTTCCTTTCATTTAATAACAAAAAATATATGCATTAATTTCTATGGCGGGGTTCATTGTCTATCCAACATTCATATGGAGGATATGTCTTTATTTTTTATCTAAATATAATTATATTTACAAGTTGGGGGAAACAAGGGTATTACATTGATGTAAGCCACTTCCATGTATTTAGTAGTGTAGAATGGGCTCACACTTCTAATGAGAAAATGAAAGATTTACAGTCTAAAAGTGAGAAGTGTATTTTTGTTGGCTATTCTGAAGATGTAAAATATTACAAACTTATTCAACCTCATTCCAATGAAATTATTATTATAAGAGTGGTTAAATTTAATGAAAATATATTGTCCAGTGAGCCTAGTTCTTTGTTTTTGACATCTTCAGTGTATGTTCCATGTTTTGTTCCTATTTTGGTTTCTTCTTCTTTAAATGGTGATAGTGAGGATGAAAATCCACCTCTACCTACTCACCTTCCTCCAAATGATTCCATTGAACATGAACCTCCACTAGCACCACTGATTCCCATATGGGTCCATTCAACATGAGAAGCAATTGATGATATTGTTAGTGATCCTTCATATCAGTGTTAGACACATTCATAGTTCTAGTGAGCCTCCTCTCTTTTGACTTAATTTTTAGAGACTCATGATCCATAAACATTTGTAGGAGCTTTAGGTCATCCATATTGGGACACAACAATGAATGAATAGTATCACTCTTTAATTGAGAATGATACTTGGCATCTTGTACCTCTTGTGAAAGGAAGAAAAATTTCCATGTGTAAATGGGTTTAAAAAACTTAGTATGCATCAGATGGAAGTATAGAAAGACACAAGGCCCAGTTAGTTGCCAAAGGGTTCTCTCAAGTTGAAGGAATTGACTATAATGAAACATTTTCCCCTGTAGCCAAAATGAATTCCATCCACCTTATTTTATCCCTTGTTGCCTCACATAAATGGGAGGTCCATCAGATGGATGTTAAATCCCCCTTCTTGCATGGGGATTTGAAATAATAAATCTACATGGAACAAACTCATGGCTATGTTCAAAATAACTCCATCCTTGTTTGTAACCTTAAGAAATATCTTTATGGTCTTCAGCAAGATCCTCGAGCTTGTTATGCCAAAATGGAAAACTTTATTCTTGACACCATATTTTCTATATGTCATTCTTGTCCTAATTTCTATACCAAGAAAGTAGGAATCCATCTCATCATTCTTGTTCTTTTTGTTGATGACCTTATCCTCACTAGTAGTGACCCTAAAATTTTAACCCATGTGAAATCTATCCTTAAAAAGAAATTTGAAATCACATACTTAGGCTATTTGCATTATTTACTTGATCTCCAAGTATTTCAAACCAAGGAAGGATTTTTTCTTTCCCAGTCTAAGTATGCTTCTGACCTTCTTTGTCACTTTCACATGGATTATTCTAAACCTAACCCTTCTCCCTTCCAGTATAGAGTCAAACTTGTTGCCACTAATACTTCTCTTGATATTCATGACACCTTGTACTATTAGTTAGTTGGTAGCCTCTTATATTTTATTCATACTCAGCCTAATATTTCCTTTGCTATTGGTATTGTTTCACAGTATATGAAAACACCCCATGAAATCCATTGGAAAGAAGCTAAAAGGATACTTTGGTATTCCCAAGGTACAGTTCAATTTGGGATACATTATAGTTCAGGTGGGACTCCCTTGTTGGTTTGTTTGACAAATCCAGATTAGGCCAACAACCTTGATGATCAAAAGTCTACTACAAGTTATGTTTTCATCCTTGGTTATGGACTTGTCACTTGGGATTGTAAGAAACAAAAGGATATTACTCTTTTTTAAGAAGAATAAAAGTAATAAGCAATGGTTAATTCAAGTCAAGAAGCCTTGTGGCTTCAAAATATCCTTTCATAGTTTTCATTCCAACAACAACATTCGACCACCCTTTGGTGTGAAAATCAATGTTCCATCAAGCTCACAAAAAATCCAGTTCAACATAAACGCAACAAACACATCGAGCCACACATGCACTTCATCCAAAATATCATTCATCATTGAGTTATTAAGTGCTCTTTTTTCCTAAAGGAGATCAATATCAAGACATATTCACAAAGTATCATACAAAAGTATATATTTTCCAAACTTTGATCTATGTTAGGAGTTCAGGAAGTTGTCATTAAAGGGTTATAGGCTCTAATTCCTATTTCATTATCCTATTGTGTCACCTTTGAAATCCTTTAATCATATTCCAAGTTTTTATTAAGGGTGGATGTTAGGATATTTAGATAGTTAGGAGTTAGTTAAGATCAACCTGGTCTAATACGTCATTAGGTTAAAGTGTGTTTCTTTAGTATTCATTAGTATTCATTGTAATCTTAAGGTCATGATATGTTCCCAAAATAGAGTGATCCATTGACTCATATTATACTTGATCTTGACCATTATATTGATACATGGCTTAACAATTGATTGGTCCATGATCTTTATTTTTAAAGTGCATGGAGGGTCATTTGTCGATGATCAATTGTGAGAAACTCTCTGTAATATATTTTCTTTTGCATCAATAAATTACTCCAAGTGGCCACATTGACTAGGGCCATGGATGTTTCCCGCGAAGATTTTACCACGTAAAAATATAATTGTGTTGATATTTGATATGGTTATGTGAGTGGTTACTGAAGTTGTTTTTACTCTATTGAAATACATGTGTTGTTGAGAAATTTCTTCCTCATTTCTTTATACATGTTCCTCCATTTCCTCTTCATCATTATTCTGCAAGGTGAACAATTTTTTTTTGGCATTTATTCCTTTTTGACCATTTTTTATTACAACCAAATAATAGTTCTTTTTCTCTTCTTTCTTCCATTTCCTTTGGTGATATTCGAGTAGGTTGAGGCAGGGTTTCCCTATGATCCCCAAATCTATCATTGATTTCTACATATGTTAGTTTTTCTCTTCTTTCTTCCATTTACTTTGGTGATATTCAAGTAGGTTGAGGTAGGGTCACCCTATGAGCACCAAATATTATCTTGTTCATGCATATGTTCTATTGCTATACTTGTGTGTATCTCTATTCTTTTCTTGAACATGATGATAAAATTGCATATCCTCCATAATATTTTTAGGATGTTTTAAGAAACTATCATGTTTAATGTCCTTCTCTAATCCACCCATGTAAGATTCCAACATATGTTCACCCTTGTGTTATCCACCCTTGTGGCCAACACCTGAAATTATGAATTGTAATATTCAATATCACCTAAGTGTTTGATTCTTGTCAACTGACTAAACTAGTCTTTTTCCCAAACTTTTCCATGTTGTGCTTCTTAATCTCTTGTAAACAAAATCCAAGGATAATGATAATAACGAGGATTTTGTTGGAGTACCCATTGATAACATTGATAGGGTTTTATCTCAAAGTACAAATTTTCTATGGAAATCATTTTCTTATCATCCATAATATTATGCAATTCAAAGTATTTCCCTATTTGGTTCACCCATTTAAAGACTTTTGTTCCATTAAATGTCTTTAATTCAACCTTGGGAAAGCTGACACCTTTATGATGCCATCCATCATTAAATCCACAATTAGTGTTAAATCCACATGAAAAAATCCTATTACTGGCAAGTTATTCGACATGAATACTTTTTATGAGTCTCTTCAATCACCATGTCCTTTTTAGGAATCCTCCCATCTAGGGTTTGTAAGATGGAATTTTTCAATTCATCCATCTTCTTTTCCATTTGATCCCTATTTTCATCCATATTATTTTCCATTTGTTCCATATTATTTTTCATATCTTGAATTTTTATTTATTTTTGTACCACCTCATTTCTTTTTATTGACCTACCACTCAAATCATTAAGTTAGTCCTCTGATTTGGATAGCTTTTCATGTATCTCCTCATTTTCTTCATGATTTATAGATGAGATTTTTGGAGGTTTAATTGGTGTTGTATTCTTTTTTGGAGCCATGTGGGATAAAAATAATAATACTCCTATATTTTCTATTTATCACAAATTTTGAATTACCAAACTAAGATCTTCCAATAAAAAGTTATGCCAATTGTAAGTGACATGCCTTAAAAACCCTAATTTTTTAGAGTGTCTTGCTCGATGATCTTCGTCCTAATGTATCTGTAAAATTTTGGCCCTTCTAAGTATAAAGTTTATTCCTATATACTTTGATATGTATTCTCTACAATGAAGTATGCTTGACCAAAATTTTATGTTCCAAGTGAAATTTATGTTAACTTTCCCAATACTTGTTGATTCTTATCCCTTTTTGGATAGCTAACTTGTATGGTATGCCACGTGTCAAATATTTCAGATCTGATTCTAAAATTCTAACCTAAAATGATATTGTCTATATTATTTTCAAGGGAACTAGTGACACTCAATTTAGACATTCAAAGCTTCATATGTGTCACTTCTACCAAGAACATGTGTTTGAGACTAGTTTTATTACTAATAAAATTCCTCTACCTTCCACAACCTATATATCAAAAATTAAAGCGATCAAAAAACTAATTTTTTTTTTCAGATGTACATCGATATGTTTACTTAGGATACTGAAAATTCCATAGTCTGAAACTATTTTGAAACAAATTTATAGCAAAAATTCCAATATGTCTCATTTAAAACAGATTTTAGGACTAGTCACAAACCCTAAATTCCATAGGCTACATCTAAAAAAATATAACGAACCAATAACTAAATTTTTTAAAATGTGTACCTTGGTATGTATCCTTAGTTCCCTCACAATGTTACCATCTAAAGTGTCCCCAAAAGGAATATTGGATATGAAAAAATAGGCCAAAATACATTATTCCAGTATACGTTTGGGGGATTTTTAGGATCTTCAAAGGAGGAAAAGGGACCCCAAATCACAAATATGCAAAAACTTGTTCACTTATCATTTTTTCTCCTCAACAATTCAAACAAATTTGTGTTACTGAATATTTCTCTTTTTTTCTCCTTTTGAGAGATTGTTGTTTTGGCTAAAATATTTTAAGTGTAGAGAAAATGTAAAAAGCGAAAAGTTGACAGTTCCATATTGATGCAGAATTTGGATGGAGAATAAAACCACCAATTTGAGAGTTGTTATGTGCTTGCAATTAGGAATTATTTCTATGTCAGATATATAAAAAAATTATGTTTCTTCTCATGTTTTGTTTTACAGGAGTTATAAGTTGGTCTCTCATCTTGATTGCACTAGTGAGAAAAAGTGAAGAAATGGAAAAATGAGAGTCATAACTTTCAACTTAGAACTCATATTGATGCATGAGTATAGTCATTGGAAATATAATTCAAAGGAGAACATGATACAAGGTGAAATATTTCAAACTATGCAACTAGTTGTTTTAGAAGTTGATGGAATAGGACCTCTGGAACTAAGTGAACCATGCAATTGTTGGATGTGGAAGTTTTCCAAACAAATTTTATTTTAAGGAAAAGAGTTCTAGATGATAGAGGTACATGATATATGTGAATATTGAGAAACAATGGCTATATATAATTCATGATGGTGCATATACAGTGGCGAGGAGGCACAATATGAGGTGCAAAAGCATGGCAGGGAAAATAGTTGAGTTCTTAATAATAAAGTATTATTGTTGATAAGGGACACTCAAGAGAATGTTATGTCAAGGTCTGTTAACAAGGAGGAAAATTCCATTAATGAATATTGTTTAGGTCTACCGCAAATTTAATTCCAAGTGAAATCATGAAGAATAAAGGAACCAAGAAGTTGGTCTCTTGAAAAAGAAAGAGAGAATGCAAATAAAACATTCATTGTAACTAGTAAGTGAAATCGGATTACAGAAGAAGGGATAGAAAAGGACCTGGTCATTTTAGCTGAATATTTTATCAAACCAATACGTGGTGGCAGGTATGAAGATCCATGTGAGCTCTTGGGTACTGGATCTAAATATGCTATACTAAAAGACAATATTTGGCCAACGTATGAAAGATACTTATATGAAGAGAATAGATATGAGAATCATGACCATTACAATTGGATCTTGGGTACAACCAAACCATAATGGTATAAATAAAATGTATGAAGAAAGTTGAGAGTGGTTCCTTGGTGCATATGGAAATGCTTGGGAATATGTATATATAACATTATTATAGGCTAACAATAGTCTATTAATATGTATGCAATGAAGAGGATATGATGGTATAATGTGTTTATTGAAATATTATGTAACCAACAATTGGTTGATATCATGATTAAAGGTATTGATGAAGCTACAACATATGACGGACAATCTTATAAGGAAAAGAAGAGGACAACAAAATCTTGATCAACATGAACTTGGTGAAGGAGTATGGAAACCTAAATAACACACCAATTTATTAGGTAGAGTCAAATAAATTGATGTCAACCATGCAAGTATAAATTTGGTATGGTTAAGTTTCATATAGGTTGAAGAGAATTTATGTAAAAATTCCCAAAAACAGATTTTTTATCTAAACTCCTATGATTATGTAATTTGAATGCATGCATGTGACATAAATGCAATGACATGGTGTGTTGGTTAAGAGTAATAAGAAAGGAAGGCTAGGATATATAGTAATGTTGTAGAAAGTGAATGCCAACATAGTTATCCATGTGTGAGGCCATAATTTTGTTGGATATGGAAAGGTTATATCTCTACGCAAGTCTCCAGTGCTCTCCCTACTTGTATTATTGTCCTAGACTGTAACCTTATTTCCAACAATAAATATCACTTGTAGAGGGGAAGGGTTCCTGAGGGACTATAGAGAAGAGAAAGGGAATTCTTCCAGTACACCCAAGGGATTGTTTAGCAGGGAAGGGGTATATTCCTGGTGTTTTATTGGGATAAAGAGAAAGGTGTCCAGATGGTCGATCAATTTTTGGGGAGATGGTTGGATGATGTGTTGAGTAATTGGCTAGACCTTACAACTTATCATGGTAGAATACATGATATATAAATGTGGTATCTTGGAATCAATGCAAGGATGCATTGAATATGTGTGCATGATTGGTCATGAAAGTGTGAAAGTGGTGAATATGCACACTTAATTTGGAGAAGTGTGAATCCATGCTTATGTTATATTTAATTTTGTATGTTATATTCATTGAAATTACTATGTTAACAGTTGAAATGACAGACTTGTCACTAATTCATGAATTTGAGATCATTTCAGGAGTCATGGATATGGTAATGAAAGAGTTGCATGCTAGAGTAGTCACATTTGGATGGACTACATGAAGGTTCTATCAGGGGAATAGATTTAAGGAAAATGATGATGGTTGAAATAAGGAAAGCTTGGGAAGAAATCCACTATAACGACACTATGCTCGTATGTTTGCAACAAATTATGTTTTAAACAATACCAATGGTTGCCTGGTAATAAGTTGGTTCTCTCCTTACACATTGTTATCACTCCATAATTTACCTTGGTTGCAGGAGGGAAACCATGGAGGTAACCACATACCACTTTGGGCTTGGAATCTGGCCTTTCCAAACCAAAGATGGCTCTCTCATTATAAATTAGGCTCAGTGGCTAGATATGAAATGGAAACAAATTTTTAATATGTGGTGGTAGAGTCAATAGAGGAGAACCATAGGGCATGGAGTTAAGTTTAATTATGTGGAAACTATCGGTGATTGGTTTTAGGTCTATCAAGGAAGAAGAGGGTTGGTAGGTGATGACATTTCAGTTAAATTATCATTGTAATATAATGGAATAAGGGGGAAAACATACACTAAGATCATCAACTAGGATGAATTTTGATTGTGTTTAGTAGAACTTATAGTACTTAATTGCTTAATTTATAACACCAAACCAGATGAATTCCAAACCATTACTTTCCAATTAAGTATATGCAGGTTACAAATGAAATGAAAAATAAAACAGGAAAATACATAAACAAGAGAGAAGCACAAACTTCACACCACCACCACAAGAATATCTGGTAAGAGTAACCATGTACTTCTGCATTGATATTTCATTAAAGTACTCAAAATTACAAAATGCCCAAGAATGTATTTTCTACACTCTTTTCCCACATATTGTACATTCAAAATGATCCAATGTAAAGTAAAATTCCATCCCTAAGATAGAGAAGTCAATATTCAACAACTTTCCTTCATTTTTGGATGTAGTTACATCAAAAATAGGAACAAATTCAAAACTGCTTGCTAAGAAATAGGAATCAATTTGTTGAAAATAGGGGTCAAATATAAAATCATATCTCTTTAATAATGATAATTGTTACAAAACTGGGAGACGTTGTTGGAGATGAACCTGTGTTTGAGAAAAAAATCTTCTAGTTTTCAAAAAAAAATCTCCAGCTTCTCGGGATCCACACCCAAAGATAATAATTAAAACAAGAAATCATTAAATATTTAAATCTGAAAAACAGGCTGAAAAGATCCCTTAGAATATCACAAACTATGACACCTGTGAAAAAAATGAGAGAGGATTTTGTTACTAGGTCCGTTCTTGACAAAATCCTTTTTGGGTTTTTCAAAAAAAACCTCCATTTGTTCGAAACACGATCTTGAATTTGACTGGAAAAACAACATGCCCTGCAGACTTTGCATAGCGAGGTTACACAACAAGGGTCCTTTTCAAGTTTTCTTCATATGGTTGATCACTACAAGATATATGGAGGTTGGAACTAGATTTTCTAATATTCCAAATGATATTGATGATTTGTAGAAACATAAACCTCGATTCCAAACATTACCCTTTACTCCAATCTTCAAAAATGCAAAACTGATTTAGAGTCACAAAACTTTAAATTTAACCCCATGTTTATAGCATGCATAAATATATATTTGATAAAGCCTATGTGTTGTTTCCATACTATCCTAAACATCCAAGCTGCATTTATTATAATTAATTCCCCTTTTTTGCATCAATTGTAACCTACAACACTTGTGTAGTGTGTTGATGCAACTCAATGTGCAACTGTGAGCTACAACACTTGCGTAGCATGTTTGCACAGTGTGTACTCTTTTTAATTTTTCTTCACATGGGTGACCACTGTAAGGTGTATGGAGGTTATTACTTTCCATTATAATGTTCCAAATGATGTTGTTTAGTGATGGAAAGATAAAATTTCTTTCAAAACCTTTCCCTTTTCTTCAATCTTCAAAAATCAAAATGCTTTAGAGCCACAAAAATTGAACTTGACTCCAGTGAATAGCATGCATTATATATGGTTTTTATGAAGCCTATTGTTACACATTATTTTCTTCATCCCTATGATTGTTAATGATGTAAACCTATATGTTTCCTTCAGAGGGGTTAGTGGCCTGAGTTCCTGAAAAGAGAAGGGAGAAGAACTTTTCCTGAGAAAAGAAGTCGCATTTTCCTGTGTAAAAACTTTATAAAAAAAGGAAGTTTGCAGGTTGCCTATGTATGAGGGTGTGAGAATTCCTGATTCTCATAGGATGCATCATAGATAGGGTGTGAACAGTTCGCAAGTTGCACTATAAGAAGGGTGCGAGAATGCTTACACGTGGGAAAAACGAGTGTTTTCTCGAATCTTCTAGAAGGAGAAACTTCCATGGTGAGGTGGCATCCGAAAGGTTTGGATTTTACTCACTTTCATGATTTAGTGGGATCATCCTAACCTCCTCACCTTATCCTCTTCAACTTATAAAAGGAGAGGAGCTCTCATGGAGAAGGGGTTCTTGAGCTTGTAGCTTTGGTTGGCTTGGAATTATTAGCTTGGTTGGAGTGGCTTTGAGATTTGCCTTTGTCAAGATAGATTGTGAATATTATCAGATCTATGCTCTCAGAATTCTTGGGTGAAAGTGTGTGGGGAATGAAGGATAGTTGGAAGGGACCTTACGATATCAAGGCCATGGTTGTAATCTCTCTTTCACATTTAATATGATACAGTAATATGATTCTTTCCTATAAATCTTGTTGTGTTTTATTGTATGATTCCTTGATCACATACATAGGTTTATATTGAGTTTATGATATTGCTATCACTTTGGATGGTTGCGTTCTTTTGTAGGATCATCATTGTATGAGCGTTGGAACAGAGCTAGGATGGCGATGGCGAGAGGAAGCAACATTTAAATGGTATGTCATCCATCCCTCTTTGGTTAGTAAATTCAATATTTAAAACTTAAGGAAAGCGTCATGTTATGGTGTGTTTTGTTCTAGATCTAGGTGGATCTAGGGAGATCAGTTAGTGTCTGCACCTACCGATTAGTTCGATAACAAAATTGGTGACTCCACTAGGGATCGAACCCAGAATCTCTGGTTTCACAAGTAACAATTCGATCAATGACAAGAAACAAGTAACAAGATTTGATGTACATCAGAGTAACAAGTGATTCAAGACTGGGGATCGAATTGTTTCCTAGTTAGTCTAGTTTCCCTTCCTTTGATTGCTTGTTTTCTGGTTTCTAAGTCTGTGCGACATCCATCCAGACTTTCTGGATCTAGAAGTTCACTTAGATTCCCTGTCCTTTTTCAAAATTTTCTTTGATTACAGACATTCTCGCATTGTACCTGTCTATGGACTGCGAGAATCATTGATGTTTGCACCCTGCTGTTAGGTTTAGTGCGAAATTCTCACAACCTACCAATGTCTAGCCTGGGAGAATACCTAATTCTCGCACTGTAATATACTGCTAGGCTGCGAACTTGTTTGTAAACTTTTTGGATTGGGTCTTGTCATCTTTTAATGACCCAGTTTTTCTTTGATCAGCTGGATTGAGCTTTTAGAGCCCATATTGATCTGTTTACAGTCTTCTTGACATCCTTTGAGTTGCTTTTAGCCACTTTTTCTTTGTTTAGTTTTGAAGGATTAGTCTCTTGCTTTGAGTGTCTTTCAATTACAAAGCATATGTTTTATTTAGAATTGTTTAGGGAAAGATCAGATTTCTTCTGAATAGTTTGCTTTAAAAGAGAACTTTTAGTTTGGGTTTCTTTGTTTTAAGAAAGTTCATTATTGCTTTTAGTGAAATTTTTGAAACAAAAAGATTTAATTTCTTGCTTTATATTAGATTGGGGGCATCCTTGCATTTGAAGTAGCGAAATTGCATGATTCTTGGCATTTTTTGATGTTAAATTATGAAAAATTTTCCCCCTCATTTTTTGAAGCGTGCATTGGTGTTCAGTACCTTTTTTCTCATTTCTTAAGAATATTGATATTGATGAGTTTAATATATTTTGGGACATCGTGCATATGGGAATGATAAATTTTTTCTCCTTCTCCTAGCATAGCTTTCATCGAAATGAAAAGATTGCATCTTCATCTCTTTGCATAACTTTCGAGTCGGTCAAAACACCATATTGTTCATGCCATTTTCCTCTTGAGTAACAACAGCCATAAAATAAAGCGCTTATAAAAACTGATTAGATATTTTTATATTTTCTGGTAGCAAACCTACATTAGATTAGTTCTAGGTCTTTGGAATAGGTGTGAAAGATAACTTTCCAAAGTTGCAAACAAACATAGAATCTTGAGTTAGGGAGAGGTTAAATCCACTTATTACATCTTGTCCTGGGAAGCCCTTCTAACACAAGGGTCAATCACGAGGTCGCATTGAGACTGGTAGAGTTACTCACCCTGCTTTTTTGGTCTTGGTGTATAGGTTGCGCATATTACGGGGGTCACTTGAAGGTATACCCAGAATGAGGAGTGGAAGCCGCTCAAGTTGATTTCGGGCTAGATACCCTACCCTTGCGTGTGGATCGGACTGTCGATTGTCCCCCCAAGCTTTATTGTTGTCAGTGGTAACCTTAGTGGCCTATCTCTTTAGGGTCTTTACACAAGGTAACTGTGGAGGGGAAAGTCTTCACGGTACCTGGAATCGACGTTGGCCAAACTCACTCGGGCTCCTTGGAGGGTATACCCACGATTATGTGTGGGAGCTTGCACCAGGGTGTAAGTCCATTAAGCAGGTCATCAACATAAATTTTCCACCTGCTCTATCTCATCCCCTTCTTACATTGTTCCCGCGACGTTGGATTTCATCACCAACTAGTGTGTTCATTGTGAGAAGGTTTTGTTTGTTTGTTTGCTTCCTAGATTTTTAGTATGTGTTGTTTATTTTCCTTAGTTTGTTTTCCTTAGAGGACTCTAGATTGGATATTTATTTAATGGCATCAGTTCCTGGAATGACCAATGAAGGAACCCCTACTCCAGGGGAACCTTTTGTTTTTCCCCATTATGGAAACATTGGTCCTCCTCACCTCGCTACTTTGAGCCTTTCAGGTCTCACAATCGGATTACCGGTATGGTTGTTTTCCACTCAGGTAATCCCGAATGCAGTAAGTTCTTCGATCATAAGCACTTCCCCCCAAGAACATCAACCTCATGTTGATCCTTCACTATCTTCACCAGTAAGGTCTTCTTCTCCTTCTTCACTTGCAAGGTCACCTTCCATTCCATCTTCTTCGTCGAGCGAAATTTTTGAAGCTAGTAACTTGGTGAATAAGAAGAAGAAGAAAAGGAAGAATAAGAAGAAGAAAATTAAGCAAGGATAAAAACCTCCAACCACTGTCAAACATGTTGGAAAACAACCAGTTACTGTTAATCGTGCTGGGAGTGTTGATGATGTCAAGATCACCCAAATAACCCGTAAGCCCAAGTACCCTTGTGGGCTTTGTAAGGGTAGCCATCTTCTTAAGGAATGCCCTGGTCTATCCAAGGTTATAGAAGCATGGTCTGCACATCCTCGCCAACCCATGTCGTTAGCCTCTGAACAACATGTTGATGACTTCCCTTCAACCAGTCATGATACGGTTGGGAAGAAGAAAAGTAGAGTCAAGTTCCCGTGCATGTTATGCAAAGGGAGTCATCTCACTCACCTTTTCCCTTGTATGGATGAAGCCTCTAAATTACAAGAAGACATGACTGTTTCACAACCTCAACTTCCAGCTACTTACCGTAAGCTTTCTCTCAACCCTCCAATAGTTGATGGAATGATCACTCCGGTCCCTTCACCGGTCAATCTGGTTGATCATGTCGTCAATCTGGTCACGTCCTTAGTTGAACCAATTGACAAAGTGGTTGATTCGATACCTTCCTCAGTCAATCCCACTCTCCCCTCAGAGAGTGAAACTAAAATGGTCGATCTGATCCCATCCTCGGTCAATCCCACTCTCCCGTTAGAGAGTGTCACCCAAGTGGTCAATCTGTTTTTGTCTATCGACCCCATTCTCTCCTTGGATAATGAAACCTAAGTGGTTGATCTGATCTCTCCATCGATCGATCCTACTCTCCCGGTCGAGAGTAAACCAGATACTGCCCATGTTTTTCTCATTGATATAGACTCTGTCGTGTCAGGGGGTATTCCTCCTTCTCCCGTGAAACTCCCTCCAAGTAATGAGGCCATCTGTTTTGATTGGAGTGTGCTAACTAGACCTCGTCTTCCCTCTCATATTCCTTTCCAGATTACAGTACATGTTTGTGGCCGAGATGTTCCTCAGACACTGTGTTGGGGTCCTATAATTATAGGCGAGTCGATTCTTCGACTGTTGATTTGGCGTTTTCCCTCGTGATGATAAAGTCTAGCTCAGTTGATTCTGTTTCCTCCCTCCATTCTTGTCGCTAAATCCCCCATCAACCTGCTGCATCCTTCATCCACGCACTCCCTTGTCCTGTGGCCCGATTGATTAATTTTCCCTCCACCCCGTCCATAAGCAAACAGACTTAGGATAAACAAAAAATATTAGTAAAGTTAGTCTAGATTAAAATTGATTAATAAATAACTATTTAATAATTAATTAATCATTAATTAATTATTAATTAAGAACAGAACCTATGTTAGTAACTAGGTTAGTAATTAGGATTAGTTTAACATTAAAAAACAAAAGTAATAAAACAAATAAAATATTAAAAATAAAATATTAAAAAAACATATAAAATACAAAAACATAAACAAAAAACAAAATATAAAAAAGATATATAAAAAACATTATATAATAAAACAATATAAAAATACAAAACATATAAAACATTTAATAAATTATATTAAAAACAAAAAGAAACAATAAAAAAAAAAGTGATAAAACAATACACAAAATAAAACATTAAAAACCAACGTAACACTTAACAAACATGTTAAAAACATTAAAAAAAAAAAAAACTAAATATGAAACTATCCTAAGTCCTCTAAACCTACGTCACTCCCACCTACCCCCACCTCACACTCCACTCATGTCCCCCCACCTCACGTCACCCCCACATCACCTTCCACTCAACTCCACTCCCCATCCCCCTACGTCACACCCCACTAATCCCTTCACACTCCCGCCTACCTTATATCCATACACTTTCATACCCCTGCACCCCCCATCCACTTACCAAACAAATTAATCAACGCTCCACATTAATTCCGGAGCCCCCCTCACCTTCCGGAATTTAACGAGGGGGGGGGTCCGGAATTTGAATTATTAATCATGCAGATCTGAACGGCCCCTGGGTGGCCATCTAAATCAATGGCCTATATTGAATTCTGGNGGGGGGGGGGGGGGGGGGGGGTCCGGAATACCGCTTACCACACAGAAAAACCACTCTTCTAAAAAATTTACCATTTTTGCCTATTTTACCATGTCATCTTCCAAATCGTTTTTTGGGCAAACGGAGATGGATTTTAAAAATACAAGAGATATTTTTTCTTAGAACGGGCTGAGGAACAAAAACCTCTTTCAGTTTTTGCAACGGAGTTACGAGCAGATAGAATCGAAGACATCTTCGAGGCCTATTTTTCCATATTTTCAATTTTCCGTTTCAGTCCCGATCTTGCAGGAGCTGTTACGGCCAGCTGGGAACGAATTTGGTGAAACCGAAGGTGATTTTTGTCCAGAACATTCCCATATACAATAACCTCTTTCAGTTTTCACCCAAGTGTCATCATTGAAGAGAAAATCACGTCTGTTCGGACCCCTTTTTCACAGAAAAACGGTCCGTTTTTCATGACAGAAAACTCCAAATTTTGTGGGAGTGGTGGCTATTTTTGGCCGAGGTGGTTAAACCAACTTCCGAAACTAATTGGGATGGTATATATTATATATTGAGATGATTTTAATGTAAAAGGGTTCGACCTGTGAGGTTCCTGGACTGGACTGTCGGTTATGCATGACCAGAAGACCTGTTTATTCTCTGTAATTTTGAGATGAACAATGAGCAATGAACATGTTTTCTTTTACAGGATTCCTGTGTGGTGATATTGGTGGTGTTTTTCTCTGTTTAATGTTTTTCCTGTGATCATTATGCTTGTTTTCAGTTCTTATTATCAGAAGGAAAGTAATAGAAGTAGAATTTATCAGCTGATACTCTGCCTCTGAGATTTTGATGATCTTTATGTTTTCTGTTAAAGCTTAGTTCGGGAATTCTTAGTTGCTCCTGTTCCTGGCTTTTATCTCCCCTATTTCTTCCTCAAATCAATACCATTGAAACTCAATTTGATCCAATATTGCTGCTACCTTTCCCTGTGAAAGAACTTTGTCTAGAGCTGAGAGTGAATCTCCTTGTTTAAAGTGCAGACCCCATTTGCCCAGTGGCCCTCCTCCCTGTCCCAAATCAATCATTTAAAAACCCCAACCCATGTTCTTCATAACTAACCTAATACCTCCTCAAACAAAGCTATATTAGACAGAGAGATCCCTCTCTGAGTCTTGGAGGGTTAGATCCAAGACTCTAAGTGGTTTTGATGTTGCCTCTGTGACTGCCTCACAGCCTTGGGCAAATTATAGAGTGCTAACATAATGACGAATCCACTGGGGAACTCTTCCCAGTAGTACATTTCAAGCTCCAGCTCTGATCACTGATGGTGGACAGTGACCAGACACAAGAAGGCTGAGATCATCCACCTGGTGACTCCAATAAGCTCCAGACAGTGCCAATTTGAAGACTCGACTAGAGGAAGAACCTTAAGCATGGCCAAGCAGCCAAGAAAGACCAGGTACTCAAGCTCAAATTGCATTCAAGACATCTTTGGTTTTATTTGCAATCATGTCTTGTCTTTTTCTAAGCCTGATCAAAAGTATATTGTTGAAGAGTATTTTGACCATCAGTCAATCGATGAGTCTCAAGAGATCATGTCCCCAATTGTAGATTATGTACAGGCTCATACTCCTGTGCACATCCTAGATGCACCTGTAGAAACCCTAGTGAGACATAAGCCTCCTGCTTTGTCTCCTACTCCTGCTAAACCTCTGGATGTTTGTAAGCCCCTTGCTTCATCTCATGTGCTTGCAAAAGTCCCAGACATATACAAGCCTCTAGAATTACCTCCTATTCTCCATGACCTCCCTATCAATTACATCAATAATATGCCTAGGTTTGATGGAGAAAATGATAAGATCACTGCTGAAAGGCATATTCAAAACCTTGAAGATTTCCTTGACCTTTATGAGGTTGAAGATAATGATGTCTGCATCAGAATGTTTGCCCTGTCCTTGGGAGGTAAAGTTAAAGATTGGTTTAGGAACCTTCCAGCCGCAAGCATCAGAAATTTTCAGCAGTTCATACAAGTTTTCTTGGATAGGTGGGTGGTCTTGGGGAATGTTTTCCTCCTCCTAGAAGAGTATGAACACTTGAAAAGAAGGCCAGGGGAGACAGTACAACAGTTCTCAACCAGATTCAATGATGTGTATCATTCAATACCTGTAGATGTAAGGCCACCTCCAGGATCAACTCACTTGCATTACCCAGATGCCTTCGATCCTGAGATGACATTTCAGTTAAGAGAAAGAAACACTACAAGCCTTGAAGAAATGCAGAGTATTGCAGTTGATGTGGAGACCAACTTGCTGATCAAGAGGTCACAGTTAAAGGACAAAGAAATGGAGCAGCTGAAGTCATCAGAAGCTAAACTAGATATTTTGGCCAGTGCCATGGAAAAGCTGATGCAGAAGATTAACAGAAAAGAGGAGCTTGCTATCCAAAGACATCATGGTCCCTTGATTTCAGAGAAAGAAAGTGTCACAATTCCCAAACATGTTGCTGCACACCCTTGGTACCATGGTTTGAATAATGATTCGTTCATGTATTCAATTCACAGCATAGTCAAAGATGAAACTCCATCTCGACTTGTAGAGAATCAACCAGCTAACATGATATGCATGTTCAATGGCATTTCATACGTGGATGATTTACCCAAGTATGACCAGTATGATGATGATCATGAAGCTAAAATAGAGGTTGTTTGTTTAGAGAAACCGGCAGCATGTCATTGGCAGGAAGAAGATCATTTACCATTCAGATGCGACAATCATCCCATGCTCAACAGTCATGACAGCGATGAGGAATGTGTAGAAAATGTCAGAGTAAGTGAAGACACTTTTCCCTTATGTTGCTCATCTTTTCAATTTTGGGAAAGAAACTCTAGGTCAGTTGTAAATAGTGAAGACAGAAATTTCTTTGATCAATCAGTTGAAGATTCCCTTAAAGATATGGAGGTTGTTCTAAACCCAGTATCGCAGCCCTTGACATACATTGATTTTCAAATTCTTGATGATAGCTTAGAGCCTGAGGCGAATTCTGAGTTAATCCAAAATAACTCTGTACCATTGTGCTTTAATTCATTTCAAATTTTGAAGAAGACTCTTAGACAAGTGTTGAAGGATGAATACAGAAACAAGCAGGAAATTTCATTTGAGTCAATGCAGTAGTCTTGTCAGTCTTTTCAGGATCCAATAGCTGATCAGTTGGATGGCCTGTGTGGCCAAAATCATTCTTCATTAGCCAGTCATGAGATAAAACGTTGTTATGATATTGACATGATCAGGCAGTCATCTTCTTTGTCGTTTGCAGCAGAGGCATCATTTCACAAACCATCAGAGCATCCACAGTCATATGAGGAAATGTTGGAAGACACAGAATGCATAGCTGAAAAATTGAGTCTTGATGCTGAGTTGGGTGAGGTTGAAAATCAAAAGATGGGCCAAACATATACTGATCCTGTAGCTACCTATATGGAGAAATTCTTTAATACAGGATATTTTTCCATGGCCGGTGTTTTTCCTATTGTTTGGGTTGATCAAATCTTATGCAAGGGAATGTAGGGTGGAAGTTACTCTCAAGCACGAGTAACAGACTTATTTCTGAGTTTCATCACAGACAGTGAAAGAACAGAGATGCTAAATCAACTGTTGGATTGGCTCCATTGGCATTTTTCCATTACCTAGTTGAGCAATGATTGCAGTAGGGTAGGTAGGAAAAAATGAATAAGCTCAGCATTCTGAGCATCTCTTTTTCAGCAGTGTTTAGCTTAATTTGGTTTCAGTTGCAAGATCAAAACAGGAACAAGTTACAGAATAAGTTTTTGGGATCAGCCCGATGGATAAAGCTCTGGTATACATGTTCAGAAGTCTGTGGTTCTTGACACCTCCTGAAAGAAGCTGCCATCCCCAGGTGGAGCCTATGTTGGGGTCCTATAATTATAGGCGAGTCGATTCTTCCACTGTTGATTTGGCGTTTTCCCTCGTGATGATGAATTCTGGCTCAGGTGATTCCATTTCCTCCCTCCATTCTTGTCGCTAAATCCCCCATCAACCTGCTGCATTCTTCATCCACGCACTCCCTTGTCCTGTGGCCCCATTGATTAATTTTCCCACCACCCTGTCCATAAGCAAACAAACTTAGGATAAACAAAAAATATTAGTAAAGTTAGTCTAGATTAAAATTGATTAATAAATAACTATTTAATAATTAATTAATTATTAATTAATTAATTATTAATTAATTAATTATTAATTAAGTTAAGAACCTATGTTAGTAATTAGGATTAGTTTAACATTAAAAAACAAAAGTAATAAAACAAATAAAATATTAAAAAAACATATAAAATACAAAAACATAAACAAAAACCAAAATATAAAAAAGATATATAAAAAACATTATATAATAAAACAATATAAAAATACAAAACATATAAAACATTTAATAAATTATATTAAAAACAAAAAGAAACAATAAAAAAAAAAGTGATAAAACAATACACAAAATAAAAC
>ML788183.1:23137-34127 GCA_009831015.1 Picea engelmannii | reverse complement strand
TTCACATTTAATATGATACAGTAATATGATTCTTTCCTATAAAGCTTGTTGTGTTTTATTGTATGATTCCTTGATCACATACATAGGTTTATATTGAGTTTATGCTATTGCTATCACTTTGGATGGTTGTGTTCTTTTGTAGGATCATCATTGTATGAGCGTTGGAACGGAGCTAGGATGGCGATGGCGAGAGGAAGCGACATTTAAATGGTATGTCACCCATCCCTCTTTGGTTAGTAAATTCAATATTTAAAACTTAAGGAAAGTGTCATGTTCTTGTGTGTTTTGTTCTAGATCTAGGTGGATCTAGGGAGATCAGTTAGTGTCCACACCTACTGATTAGTCCGATAACACCTATGTGTTTTTGTCAAACTTTCCTAAGTATCCAAAATCACAAATCTTCAAGACAATTGCAAATTATGTGGCTCAAATCTGATAACACTTCCTCCTTTGTTGTACTTGTTTTTCTTTCCTTGAGATGTCATCATGTAGATGTATGTTGAAAATGTTGTGAAAATGTAAGAGTAAGCAATATGATGACTAGGGTTTGCAGCAAAGAACTTACATAGTGAAAGGGGTAATAGCTATGGTTTGCAGCAAATCAAACCAAAGAAACTTACTTAGGATTTGATGGGAATACTTGAGAAACATGTACCAAACCACTTTGTATGAGTGGTACATATTACATCATGAAAACTACTCACTTTGATCACCTTTCATAACCATGACAAGACTAAACCCTCTCACACATGACTCTTAAGACCTCATAATACAACTTTGGACCCAATTTAACTAGATGATGCATATTCAAGACTCTAGAACTAAGTTTATTGAAAATTTGATTTTTCAACATAGAACTTATGAAGAAACACTTTTAAGATAAGGAATGCATTTCTCTTCACAAGACCAAGCTATGAAACACACATTTGACCAGAATTTGACCATTGAGAAAATTATAGCACACTAACACACATGAAAACCTTAGCAAAAGGGATCAGACGAGGGACTGTTTACCAGTGAAGGGGATGCATGAGCCTGGAGGGTGAGTGTTGCAAGGAAGAGGCAAATTAAAAATGCATGTAGCATGGTGGATGGAATCAAGGGTGTCTCAGAAAGAAAAATGAGCTAGATACTTTCCCATGGAAGCTTTGTGAAGCAGAAAAATAGCCATGCATATAAGTATTGAATTAATGTTGAATACTTATTTTTGAATGCATGCTTACATTTAGGATTTTATAAACCATGTGGATGAGACAATTGTTGTTTAAAAATGGCTATAAAATGTAAATTTTGTTGATGGTTGTTATGGGAACAAATGAAGGATGAAGACATGAATGAAGCACTTGGAAAGAAGAACACCAAGGATGGTGTTATTCTTGGGGAGAAATAATGGAATATTAGATACAACCAATATGTATACTTGATAAGAAAGGATCTTGGTGCTCAGGATAAATGTCCAATGGATGCACGACAACCTGCAGAAGCAACAATAGAAGAGGCATAGTAGTTGGAGGATACAATGCAAAAGGAATATCCACATTGGGTTTAAAACTTTTTTGTAAAAGAAAATGTTGATTTGCACTAAGGATGTCGAAAACATTAGGGGGAAGGGAATGTAATATCCCCAATTTGACCCCTAGACTAGAAATGTAAATATGTATACTGTGAATGGTTGAGGGCCAAATGATGTAATATATAATTGTACATTGATAATAATAAAAATAAACATCATTGGATATAGGCAATAAAGGACAATAACATCGGGGTCTATGATTCCATAATAGAGGAATGAAAGGGGGCTCAAGGGACTCAAAGGAGGCCAAAGAAAAAATATATTATTATATTCCTAATCCCATGTATTATACCTTATGTAATCTAAATAACGTCCTTATGATATCAACATTGGGATTAGTTTCCAAGGGGATTACATGGGATTCTCAAGAAGCCATGTGGTGCATAATTAGCATGCAAATATATGTCAAAGTTTAGAGGAATGAAAAGAGGATTATTCAATCATTCTTCCTTGGGGGAAGTTGTCTCTAAGAGTCTAGGTGACCATCCTATGAATGCATTGGGAATCATGGTAAATGAATTGAAATTAATTATGGATAATATGCATATGAAAAACTATGGTAATTGTTTCATTGAAACCATGAGGAAATTGTGGCCCTATGAGAGGGAAATCATGGTCATTAAGTGAATTCCATTATAGTTGAGAATTCCTAGAGTCCCCAAGAGAGAGATTTACTAGATGACATGTGTTGGAGCCTTAGAGGGAAGTGGGATAGCCCAATGGACTAGGTGCCAAAGAAGGGGATCATACTCCTTGGGCTATGCAGGTTGAAGGGGAAAGAGAGCTCATGGATTGGAATTGTGGTAGGAATTAATAGACTATGATATTATATGAATTAGGTTGTGGGAGATGATTAGAGACAACCATAGGTTATTTTACCTTGTGCACTCATAGAATTATCTTAGGGGTTTCCCTATTGCAAAAAGATGACTAGAAATAGTCACCCTATGGTTGGGTGGAACATCCAACATCTACAACTAATTTGGTGTTTATTTCCAAAAGATAAGTGTGTATGATTTATTTCTATAAATGTTGGAATTATTGTCGTTTATGCTATGAAATGAATCATGTTCTATTGTATGCTTGAGGATGCACAATTGTAATTTCCTATATAAAATCATTAATAGAATAACAATGAAGAAATATTGTATCAGAGTTATAATATATGAATTACCTCCTAGCCAGAAGTATGGGTAAATTATAAAAAGGCATTAGAGCATAAACTTGAACAAGTTTAAGGGAGTTTTGGAGTACCCCACCATCCCAATAGTGTACATGGGTGGTTGGGTAAGTTACAAACCACTTGAAGCACTTTACAATGGAGTTATTCAAGCCTCTCTATAGGCTTCATCACATCAAACACCGTGGGAAAATACCATAGGCCCACAAGCCACCAATGGTAAACCCATCAATGACCACATCAAGGTTATCTAAACTATTATATGACCAACTCAAAATTAACCCGACAATTTGATGAGTCCACCCATCCCTCCATCCTTGACACATTAACAAGCCATTACATTACTACTAGTGTGTATAGTGTGTATTGAGAAAATATTAATGAACATTTACTTAGGGTTCTCCTACACCACCCTTCCTCTTCTAAACATTACTCATTTTTATCAATATAGATGACAAAAGGGGTGGCAAAATGGGGGCACCCTTGCTTAACAAAAATATTAGAGTTAATGTCATTTTTCCATTCATTATTATCTTAGCAAAGACCTTTTCATAGAGGCTAACCATAGCCTTATGAACCTTAGGTGGAATAACTATTTGTTCCAATATTTTCTATAAATTGGTTCTAGTAACAATTCAAAAGCCTTTACTAAATCAACAAAATAAAAAATTATGTCATATTTTTTTTGTCTCTAGATCCTCAAAAAAAATCTAAGGGTGACAAATTGATTAGTTGTAGCATGTTTATTAACAAATCCATCTTCTCCTTTTCCCATTTTACTATTTTCATCAATCTGTTTGAGTATTTTGTCTTTCAAGTATAAAGTCCATTAACTTTTATAAAAGGGAGTTAATCATAACAGATTGATATTTCTATAGGTAATGGATTTGTAAAGAGGAATAATTAAGCTTTTAGTGCATTTTTTTTTAAGGGAGCCTTGCTTGAGAGTTGATAAAAAAATATGCTTGATATGAGGCATATGGATCATAGTTCCAAGTATTAAGATATTATCTTGTTAACCTTTGATTACTTTATCTTTTTCCTATTATGCGAGACACTTAATGTCATATTTTATATATTAAGTTGAGAAAAAAACAATATCTTTAGTTTTTCCTTTTGTGAGATGCTTAACAATAGATTTTATATCTTGAGTTGTGAAAGGCTCATTGTAGAGATGAGTGGTCTCGATGTCTTCAAAGACTTGAGGGGAAACATAATCTCATTCATGTAGTTGTGCTAGTTGTTTATGTTCATACTCCCTGATTCTTTAGATTTTCTAGGATGATGTTAGTCCAAAATATTTTAGCTTTTCTTTTACATAATTCAAGAAGTATCTCTTGATTTTTGGTTAGATATAGTTATTTTTCTCATTTATATTCACAAAGTTATAGTTGAAATGCTTTTTCATATTGTAGTTGAATAGATCTAGTAAATAGTTTAGAAAATGGAAAGTTTTTTTTTATTGTTAGAGAACTCGATTACTCACATTATGCATAGTGGGTTATTCTCATTTACCTCAACACTACAATTTTATTCACACCTATACCCTTCCCATGAATTCATGTCACAAGGTGAGAGTTATGTGAATGCTTCAACCCACTACAAATGATTAAAGATTTAAGATTTTTCATGTTCCCATGTGTTATCACACTAAGTGGCCTTGGGTTTTTAGCCTTTAGTTTTATCTTTTCTTAAGCCTTAGATTTTAAATTTTTTTTTAATTTGACCCTTTTTAAAAGTGTGTTTGTTAGGGCCCCCTTGATAAAGAAAGTATTGAGTCATGACTTGTGTTTTAATCCTAATTCAAATTTGGACCTGGAACCGTTTTCTTCAAGATTTATCTTTGATCCCCTCATGACTTGTCACTAGAACCATTTTTTTCATGACTTAATCCCCCTCATGATTTGTCACTAGGATCGATTCATTCCACGAATAGTTTGATTTGACAGGCCATTTTCCTCACTCATGCCCTCATAGTCTTGCTTTGTTGTCCTTTGCTTACATGTCCAATCATTTTTTGAAATGAAGCATTGCCCACTCATCAAGAGTTTTTGTAGTGCCTTTCATGTTCATCATTTTCCACCATGATTTATGATTACCATGCTGATGACATATTCCTTGTTTTTAGTGTCAGGAGTTGGTTAAAAGATGATTTCAAGATCTCATATTTACGAGCTCTGATAACGGTTTGTAATTTTTTAAAAACTCAAGATTTTTGCACTGCGTAAACTCCCAGTTCTGACCAGTCAAAAGCAGTGCTATCGGATCCGATGTTGAGGTAGATTTGGAGGCCGAGATGCTCATGAATTCTTCCTAAAATCTTGCAGAGGTTTTCAAACCGATTTTATTCCACAGGTATTCTGTGTTTTCCTCCTCTGCACATAAATTTCAAGGAGAAATAACGCTCAGAATTTTGGTTATCGGGCTCGCACAACTGAAGGAGATTTTTCCTCAGGCCATCCTATGATTTCCTTCCCTCCTTTCAAACCTATAATTCTCATTACCTGCATATTGAAGTTTGATACATCCGCACACTATTTATACTAAGCTCACAACATCCAAGCAATTCATATCATCTGCATGCGCAGTGTGCCACTTAGAGGTGCTAATCAACAACACTTTTCTCCCCTGCCTCATATGACATTTAAATTGGGTTGTTTCTACTCAGTTTCAAAGGCCAATTAAAGGGTATCCTCTAATTTTCCAAGTGTTCATACCTGCCTACATCCAAGAGTGGGATTTCCATAACCAGTTTAGCTAGTTAGTAACCAGTCTGTTTTAAGGGAAGTTATGTTCTCTTGAGCTTTGACTGTAATATACAAGATATAAAATGTATGCAGAACAGAAATAAAATGCTAGTAATGGCAGAATAACAACAATATAACCAGAACATTCACCACAATAACACTGAAATGATATAAGAATAACAACAAAAATAACACTTTGAATCTGAAAGCAATGTTCACGGGCCTCTTCGAGGGGGCCACCTCCAGTTGAGTAGAGCTATATTACAATAATATCCAAGCTAGGGTTCTCGTACCCTCAACTCCTATTTATACTAAAAAGAAGCATCTAGAGGAAGATCCTTCTAGAAGCGGAAGCTTCTATTAGGTCTTCTTACATCCGCCTTATTCTATTTTATTGAAAGGCCTTATTAATATTGACCTTTATTACATCCGAATATATTGTTCTACCTATGTGCAGGTTAGGACCCTAACATGTCCTCCCCCTTAAAAACAACCTTGTACTCAAGGCTTGAGATGAGGAAATTGTTGTAGAATGGTAGTTGGTTCCGAAGTGGCGTCTGCTGGAGTTGTATCCTTCCATTGGACTAGCACTTCCTTGATGGTTCTCTAATGTAGGCGATGCTCACGCTAGTCCAAAACTGCTTCTAGTTGTAGCCAAATGGATCCTTCTTCAGCTAACTCTAGAAGGTTGGTTTGAATTTGGCACTTAGCTCCAATCACCTTCTTTAAGCATGAAACAAAAAAAACAGGATGTAGCTTCGAATGGCTGGGAAACGATAACTGATAGGAAACTTGTCCCACATGATTGAACACAATATAAGGAGCATAAAATTTGGGTGCTAGCTTCTGACAATGCTCGGCCTTGAGGGAAGTTTGCTTGTAAGGTTGCAGTGGAAGAAACACATGATCCCCTTCTACAAATTGGCATTCAGAGCGAACTTGATCTGCTTGTTGCTTCATGCGATTATGTGCCATGAACAAATTCTCTTTGCAGGTACGAAGAATAGCCTCTCGAGATGTAAGTGTTAGGTCAACCACCTGGACCTTCGAGGCACCCGGTAAGTATGAGAGAACTGAAGGTGGCTTCTTCCATATACCGCTTCAAAAGGAGTCATGTGTGTAGATATATGGTATGAAGTGTTGTACCACCATTAAACTAGGGGTAACCATTGAGCCCACTATTTTTTCTTTTCTGAGGAAAAACACCTCAAATATGTTTCCAAACACTTGTTGACAACTTCCGTTTGGCCATCAGTCTGGGGATGATAAGTTGTGCTGAGATGAAATTTAGTGCCTTGTATTTTGAAGAGTTCTTGCCAAAAATTGCTTGTGAAAGTTGGGTCGCGATCAGAAACAATAGAGTGTGGCATGCCATGAAGCTTGAAGACCTGATCCATGAATATTTGAGCCACCGTGGATGTTGTAAATGGGTGTTGAAGGGCGCAGAAATGAGCATACTTGGAAAGGCGATCAAAAACCACCATGATGATGGATTTATTTCCTGATTTGGGTAAGCCGGTAATAAAATCCATAGATATATCCTTCCAAATAGCAGGTGGAATCGGGAGCGGTTGTAGTGTGCCCGAAGATTTGACTATTTCTCCCTTGTTGCATTGACACACATCACATTCAGCTACAAAATTATGAATTTCCTGTTTCATACCATCCCACAAAAAGGAACGTTTGACCCTGTCATAGGTTTTGGTGAACCCGGAGTGCCCTACTATGGGTGTAGAATGAAGCTCAAAAGGTACCGTGGATTTAAGGTTTGATTGTTTACTTAAATACAAATGGCCTTTGTATTGAAGTTCCTCATGGATCCAAGAGTACCCTAGGGAAGTTGGAGCATTGGACTGCAATTGGTGGATCAACTGCAAACTTTTGGGATCTTGCAGCCATTCCTGGCGAACAGCTTGGAGCCAATCTTGTACAATGAATGAAAGAGAAAAGAGGGATCCTTCATCTTCATATTTTTGGGAAAGTGCATTCGCAACCATATTGTCTTTGCCTTTCTTATAAATGATCTCATAATCATATCCAAAGAGTTTAGTCACCCATTTTTGTTGTTCTGGGGAGGAGATGTGTTGTTCTAGAAAATACTTGAGGCTTTGATGGTCTGTCTTAATTTGGAAACATTGCCCCAATAGATAAGGATGTCACAGATCCACAGCATGTAGAATAGCCAACATTTCCTTTTCATAGATGGATTTTACCAAATTTCTTTCAGATAGTTGCTTACTGGTAAAGCCAAAGGTCGACCCTCTTGCATAAGAACAACACCAATTTCTTTCCTTGAGGAATCACATTCTAACACAAAGGTCTTTGTGAAATCGGGAAGGGCGAGGACTCGAGTGGTACACATGGCCATCTTCAAGGTTTGAAAAGCTTGAGCAGCGGCTAGAGTCCAAGTGAAAATGTTCTTTTTTAGGAGAGCAGTGAGAGGTGCTGCAATCTTCCCATAATTCTTAACAAACTTGCAATAATACCCTGTTAAGCCTAGAAATCCATGCAAGCTCTTAAGAGTCTTTGGGTGAGACCAGTCTTGCATAGCTTCAATCTTTTTCGGATCCACCCTGACGCCATCGTTTCCAACCAGATGACCCAAGTATTCCATTTCTAAGGCACCAATAGCACATTTAGACAGTTTCAGGAAAAGTTGGTGCTGAGAGAGTAGATGGAGAACTCGATCCACATGAGCAAGATGGTCTGTCCAGGTTTTGGTATAGATGAGGATATCATCAAAGAAAACTAAGACAAAATGGCGGAGAAAAGGACTGAAGACATGATTCATGAGGCTTTGGAAGGTGGAGGGGGCATTACATAAGCCAAAGGGCATGACCAAAAACTCATAGTGGCCCTCATGAGTTCTAAAGGTAGTCTTGGGAATGTCTGCCTCTTTCATACGTATCTAGTGGTAGCCCGAACGAAGATCCAGTTTAGTGAAGAATTGGGCGCCACTCAATTCATCCAGGAGGTCAAGAATGGGGAATTTGTCTTTGATGGTAAGTTTGTTGAGGGCACGGAAGTCAGGACACATTCTCCAAGAACCTTCTTTCTTCAGGACCATGACCATAGGATACAAATAGGGGCTCGTACTAGGGTGGATAACACCTGCATTAAGGAGTTCCTGTATCATTTTCTCAATTTCATTTTTTTGGGAGAAAGGGTGACAATACGGATGGATATTGGGAGGAAGGCTTCCGGGTACAAGGGGAATGGAATGATCATGAACACCACGGGAAGGAGGGAGGCTTTGGGGAGTGGAAAAGACAGATTGATTTTTAGAAAGAATGGCTTGGAGGTCTTGCGGTACCGAGGGTGTATCTATTGCTTGTATGGCATGGAGTTGGGTGATAACATGAGAATGACCCTTTTTGAGCAGATTTTCCATGCGATGGGAACTAATGATCTTAGGTGAACCAGCAGTGATGCCTTGGAACTTATATTGGTGGACCTCCTGGTCAAATTCAATGGTTAAGTCTTTAAAATCCATGAGAATGGGACCCAAAGTCCTTAGCCAGTCTGCACCCAACACAATGTCACAACCTCCCATGTCGATAGCAAACATATGGGATTTCAGGTGGTAGTCACTAATTTGGAGATTCACATTTTCACAATGCCCTCCACATTTCATGGAACCACCATTAGCAATCATGATTTGGAAATTATTGACGGCATGGATGTAGCAATGAGTTTCTTGGGCAATGCAACGATGAATAAAATTATGGGTGATGCCACTATCAACCAGAATGATGACCTTCTTATGCTTGATGTAATCGTTTATCTTGAGGGTTTGGGGAGCGGAGAAGCCAGTAAGAGCATTGAGGGAAATGACCGGTTCTACTTCAGGAGGGTCTGAGGGAGGGGTTATGTTAGTTGATTCAGGTGACTCAGACATAGAGGGAGTTTCTTCATCTTCTTCCGAAATCTCCTCGAAGATGGCCATAAAAAGATTTTTTTCTTTACACTTGTGGCCCGATAAATATTTGTCATCACAGTTATAACAAAATCCTTTGAGTTGGCATTCAGCCATTTTAGCCCTAGTCAATTTTTGGATCTTTAGTGGAGCAGAGGGGGTAGTGGGATTTTTTGGTTTAGGGCGAGGGATAAAGAAGGGTTTGCGGTTTTGGGACGATACAACCTGTTGTGCTTCTTTATCTCTTTTGGTAGCCTCCACCCAACTCTCAGGCCGATCCATGAGGACATGGGCCCAAATTTCATCCTTGAGGTCCCTGATAAAACACTCTTGGAAAAAGGCATCAGACATGCCCTTTGTTCTAAAAGCTAGATGCTCAAAGGAAGCTATAAAGTATTCCACTGTTCATAATTGTTTCAAATTTGTCAAACGGCCCAAATGGTTGGTGTCAGTGTCAAAGCGTTCATAAATCTCTGCCACGAAGTGTGTCCAAGCAATATACCCTTGAAGAGAAGTTTTTCTCCATTGCCACCATTGCCAACATTCTCAATCTATATGGAGAACACCATACCGGAGTTTGGCCAAGTCATCTGTAATGTTGTACAAAGTGAAGTAATGTTCCTTTTGGGTTACCCAACCAGTGGGGTCTGAGCCATCAAATTTTGTCACATCCACCTACGGAAGGCATAGGTCACATTGAAAGTGATGGTTCTGCAAGGTATGGGAATGAGAGGAATGGTCACCTTCAGTATGTAGAGGTGAGGAAGAGAAAGGGTTATCTATAGGGATATGCAATTTGGTGCAGAGTGCCGAAAAGACTGATTCAAGATGGGTGGTGAGGTCTTGTTTGATTTCCCCCACTGAGGACTGCATGGTTGTATTGATGGCGGCAACATTGGCACTGAGTTGTTTCACTTCTTGTTGGGTCTCAATGAGACCATATTTCAAGGTGTTGAAGTGAGCTTCAAAGTCTTGGCTACAAGTATGGGCCATGAGGATGGGGAAACTGAAAAGGGGTGGGTGGGGTAAAAAAGTTTGCTGAAAAATGATCTGGATGAATGTGATAAGGGTGAAGAGATGAATCCAATGGAATAGGTCTCAAATAATGGTGAAACAAATTCCATACTTGTGGAGTTATACTCCGGTCTGAAGAATACTGCAGAGAGGAAATGCCCAAATGCTTAACTAGAAAGAAATGTGTATTTACTTGGCAACTTGAACACAGTTGTGTGGCAATAGATCTTGTATGTTTTAATTTGTTTATGTTTCTGTCCCTAAGGGCTAGGTATTCAAGGGTTCTACAGACAAGGGTTTTCCCTGTGCTATAGCTCTCTGATATATGTTGATACTTAGAACACATCACCAAAAGACTTCATCCTCCCTTGAAATCTGGCCTTCTTTTACTTCTTCTTCCCTTTGAAATTCGACTTGTATCAAATGAATGTATAATGATATTTATTTATACCATTTATGTCACTTACTTTTAACATTAGGTCCGACCTAACACTTTCTTATTTTGTAATTATTTTCTTTAATTATTTTCAGGGCCTACATGTACTTCCTTTTTCAATTCA
>ML788183.1:8743-20884 GCA_009831015.1 Picea engelmannii | reverse complement strand
TGTCTACTCCCAAAGCCGTTAGGTAAGTTTTCACTCTATCACTCCAATATGCATAATTTCTTCCATCAAATTTTTGAATCCCATTTGAAATGTGCTCATGGTCATCCATTTCTGCTCAGGATTTTCCTTCTAGTGGTTAAACTATTCTGAAGGCAACCTACTCTGAAACCAATTGTTGATACTTAGAACACATCACCAAAAGACTTCATCCTCCCTTGAAATACAGCCTTCTTTTACTTCTTCTTCCCTCTGAAATTCGACTTGTATCAAATGAATGTATAATGATATTTATTTATACCATTTATGTCACTTCCTTTTAACATTAGGGCCGACCTGGCACTTTCTTATTTTGTAATTATTTTCTTTAATTATTTTCAAGGCCTACATGTACTTCCTTTTTCAATTCACTTTGTCATCTTCAGAAAATCATTTCTCCTCAACCATGAGGATCCATGTGACATGCCACATACCACCGGAAATAGCATGATGTATACTATCCATTCATGGGTGTTGTATATGCATGTGTATTTTCCTTCATGTCCAAATACCTTTATCAATCTTGCGATCCAAAACCCATGACTAGGGTTGACATCAATGACAACAATCAGTCTTCCAACAATATATGTTCGAGGTCCAACAATAGTACTCGGCCCAATATCTTGGGGCACTAACTAAGGAGGATAGACCATACCCTTAGACGTACTACCCGACTACCTAGGTACTATAGAGTATCTTCCCGAGGGATGTTCTCAGTGACACTATAGCAGTCAGGTGGCCGATCGGTTTATCTAAAGAGGGCTTTAGGTAATCTAGGTTGATTCGTACACAGGTGTTGTCTGATGTGCTACCACTCGAAGGGGTACCAACAAGGGTTGCAAGGGTGGCCAACAGATGTGCGCTTAAGTACCACTTGTATTTCCTGCATGTATGAATCCCTCAACCGTGGGTTTATGAGCGTAACGACATATCTTTGTGGCTTAAAGGTGCCATAATACGTCTCTACCCTGGAAAAAAATTTAACCCACACCTTCTGCCAAGGAAAGTGCACTGATACCACTTGTAATATACCAGATATAAAATGTATGTAGAACAGAAATAAAATGCTAGTAAAGGCAGAATAACAACAATATAACCAGAACATTCACCACAATAACACTGAAATGATATAAGAATAACAATATAAATAGCACTTTGAGGAGGCAACCTCCAGTTGAGCAGATCTCTATTACAATAATATCCAAGCTAGGGTTCTCATACCCTCGACTCCTATTTATACTAAAAAGAAGCATCTAGAGGAAGATCCTTCTAGAAGAGGAAGCTTTTATTAGGTCTTTTTACATCCACCTTATTCTATTTTATTAAAAGGCCTTATTAATATTGACCTTTATTACATCCGAATATATTATTCTACCTATGTGCGGGTTAGGACCCTAACATTGACTTTGGGTCCTCTTAGTTATCACTATTCCATAGCCATAAGAATCTCTTATCCTAAACTATGGAGACTCCTCAGATGAAGAAGTCACACAAGGGAGGTAAGCTAGTTATAACTAAACCTATGGATATGCATATTTTTGAAACAAAGCCCATGGAAAGAGAAGTTTTTCAAAGAGTGGGATGCCTCTCTTTTTTCCAGAATATGCAAAGAGGTCATCCTGAGGTAACAAGGCAGTTTTCCTTAAATTTTGATGGTCGGAAGACCAAGGTAGGGGATTTAGAATTTGAGGTGACTGAGGCTTCTATTTCAGATGCAACAGGAATCCCTATCATGGGTTAGAAATGGTTTAAAGCCATGGATTTGAATGCATCCTATGCCAAAGATTTCCTTAAGCCTGAACATCAAGTTAGTGATTTGTCTAAAGGTGTGCCAAGGAATCGGCTGATTGAGAAGTTTGACAAGATATTGTGGATCATTCAGAGATACTTTACATGTGAAGGGAGGTCAGCACATTATACTAGTACCACATAAGGCTTCTGTTTCATTTTACTGGTAAAATTGAAATGAATATTTCCTACTATTTGCTAAGGAGCATAGGCAAGATGTCAGAAAGGATTCAATCCAAGTCTAAGGATGTGGATACTAGCATCGTTCACTCTGGATTGATTAGAATGCTAGTTTCTGAAGAACTAGGTAAGAAAGATATCTCGTGGGAACATTTTGTTATTGCTTCTCACTTCAATTTGGATATAGCAGCTACTCGTCAGTCGCAGAAAGCAAGCCCTTTACCATCCACCAGTGTTGCTAAAGCAAGTACCAGCAAGAAGAGAAAGGGTAGAGTTCATGTTCAAGATTCATAGGTCATCAAGGAGGTCACAGGAACTGAGGAGGAATCTTTTCATTCTCCACAAAGATATTTTTCACCCCCTCCTCCACCAGAGTTAGAATAAGCTCCTTCTTCTACTAAATATACAGTGAATAAAGGGAAGAAGCTACACTTCTCCTGATCTCCTTCAAAAACCATCATGAAGTTCATAAATCCCTTCACAAGAGAATCATCTTCTAAAGAAGTTGTTGAATAATAGTCCCTACCTAAAGAATTTATCCTAAAGAAAAACAAAGACAAGGACCAAGGCATTGGAAAGCCTATGGAGGAGAAAGAAGAAACCCCTGTGTAGAAGAAGAAAGATAAAGGAAAAAGCATCAAGAAGCATGATGAGATAGACAAGGTAATTCCTATGCAGCAGGAAGAGGAAACCATCAAAAATCTTGTTGATATTGTTCACGTCACTACTCCACCTGACAGCCAGACATTTAAAAGATTAATCATGCAACTTAAAGATGCTAGGAAGGAGGTGGCTCAGTTGAAAGCAGAAGCCATGTCTGATAGGGTTAAGATGAAAGAACTCATCGATGGATACATCCACACTCTTTCCCTAGCATGGTTTGCAGCAAGAAAGGCCCAACCTCTCCATAGGTAGTTCAAAAACCTTTATAGGCAGAACATAGGCTTTTAGTCTCAGAACAGAAAAATCAAAGCATAGTTGAAACATTTTCGAGATGAAGTAGCTCAAAGGAACTTGCAGGTATTGGTTGAAGCTGCCATTGAAAAAGAGACACTAGTAGCCAAGGAGAGAATAGCTCCATTGAAGAAACATGTCACTGCTAAAAGGAAGAAGCCTCTTGTGCCAAAGGAGGATCCTCTTTCTCCAAGAAAGAGTGTCAGGTTAAGTGTCAGGTTAATGAAGTAGCTAATGAAAGGTGAGCTCCATTTTTGTAGATGGTCCCTTTTTGTGAGGATAAACTTTGGATGAAACACTACCTCTACCACCTATACAGGTTTCTAGTGCTTTCTGTTCAGATTTTTGGGTGTTTACAAAGAATTAATCCCTTCGGCATTTATAGTGAAGACATTTTGTAGTGCTATGGCGCTACGGAATATTCTAATTTTGATGTTCCACCAGTTTTCTACCTATAATGTTGTAAAACCGCCTAAAGCTAATGGTGTTGCTACTACTCAGGGTTGCTACCCATTCTGCACATGTCCAAGTGAAGGTGTTGCGTATTTGTATGGCACTACCTAAAGTTTGACAGAACACACATGCGGGAGCTACCTAAATTCGCTACCGAATTTCTGGAAGAGACGAAGTTTGCAAAGAGACACACCAGAGTGGCACTACCTAAATTTTTGCAAAGACTGAAGTCTGCATAGAGGATACGAATATTTGGCGCTACCTATTTTTCTACTTTTGTATTTTTGAGTTTGCGCTATAGAGTCTCATGAAATTTGGTAAAGGCACTACAAAGTGCGCTACTCAAATTGCTACCCAAATATGCTACCAACATATACCAGGAATCTAGGAGGGGCTAGCTAACAACTTTATGGATAGCTGATGATGAAGAGAATTGCAGAAACAACAGCTGGAAGCATGATGACAGCCACATGCCCCTGAAGGACACATGGAAAACAAGGAGTTTTTCACTAAAGGGGGATCAGTTAGTTCAACTATTGGTTGGATTAGTCACCAACACTTTCCCATTTTATAGCATAGGTTGTTAGTCAAGTTGTTAGATGGAATAAATTATTAGGGATTTTCATGGGAAGGAGGCCAAATCCCACCTCTAGTTGTTGCCTCCATTTTTGTTATAAATAGATAGATGAAATGCTTCAGTAGGTTCGAATGGTTGAGCAAGGCTCCCTTATACTGTAATATTTTGATGAAGTTACTGTGAATTGGTTATGTACTTGATTTAAGACATCTTGGTTAATAGAAATCAACTTCTCTTTCCATCTTATTTTCTTCTGATGCTAAAGTGTTCATGCTTTGAATGATTCACATGAATGGTGGTGGTGACATTATGATGTATGTTTGATTATTATATTATCATGATGTTTCTTTAGTGTCTTTAAGTTCTGAACTTGAGAATTTATTGTGTTAAGAATCTTTCTTCCTTAGGTTGTCTACAGACCTGATGTTTACAAAAACCCCTACATTCCTCTCTCTGAAGTCTTCCCTCTGTTCATACTCACTCCCACTTACTGATTGAAGTTATCCAAGACATTGATTTCTCGTGCATGCTAGCCCTGATTTCTGAGTTGGAACATTATCATCTTGAGTCTTATCCATTTGACCCCTCAAAACTATTTTACATTCACATATAACTTGATGGGTACTAGGCTTGCCTTCCATGCAATTTGAAGGTGATTCCTAGTGCTAACATTTTTGGCACCACTATCAGGGAACGATTTGAAGACTTTTCCCTTGGATTAAATGACACAACTTACTAGTTGTAAAGGTGCATTAGAACTTAGTATCTTGAAGATTTCAGCTTGCACCTGACGACTCCATTGTTTCAACTCTGGAACCTAAAGGAAGAATTACGAGATCAAATCCACAATTACCTTTGGTTCCACTTGAGGATGACCCAGAGAAGATAATCAAGAAGGGAAAAGCTTATCAAGAAAGTTTTTCTCCTGCTGCTACAAGTGTTTCTGGTCAGTCGCCTGATTCCACTCTTAATACTCCAGTTGTTATATCAAGTAATCCTTATTTACCTTCTGCTGAAGTATCTAAGAATCTTGATTTTCAAAATTTTCCTATTGAATACTCCTCTTTTGAAACTGATTTGAAAGAAGAAATCTTTGAAATTATTTCTCCCCCTGATATTGTAAAGTGGTATAGTCTTGAGAGTCTTGAGGAGTTTCCTACTTTAGGTTTTTCCACCCCTCCTCTTGTTAAAATTTATGTTGATAAAGAAAAGGAAGCCTCCTCCCTCTTGCATACTTTACCATTTGCTTCCAAGACTCAACCTTCTTCTGTGAAAACTGAAATTTTACCTTCATACATTCCTTCTTCACCTAATCTACACACAATCAAGTCTCCTTCTCCTCCTTGTTCATAGAGAGTTCAAAATCCAATGGCAGGTGCTAACCCCCCTGCAAATAGGATGGATGCCATAGTGGCTACAAGATATGCCCCTCTTGTCTTACCTCAGCCAGTGAATTCCCTCCCTCCTAGAGATTATTTGAAATGCATGCCCAAATTCACAGGAGAAGAAGATATAACCGCCGAGGAACATCTTGATTCCTTCTACATCTATGCAGATAATCAAAACATCATGGATGTGTGGATGAGGGTCTTCATCCAAAGCCTTTTTGGTGAGGATAGGAAGTGGTTTAGAGGGTTGGCCCCTGGATCCATTACTAGCATTGAGGCGTTAGATGAGGCCTTCTTGAGGCACTAGAGGGACAAAAAGGACTTTTTGTACTACATCACTGAATTTGGATCCCTAAAAAGGAAAGAGGGAGAGACTGTCTCTGAATTTTCTAAAATATTTAACAAAATGTACAATAAGATTCCTGATGAGATAAAATCCACCGAAACCTCTACAAAAATCACTTATGCCAGTGCATTTGACCCCACATTTTTCCTTTTACTGAGAGAAATAAGATCAACCTGCTTAGTTCATATGCAAGATGAAGTCTTGGAGGTGGAATCCAACATAGTGGCATCTGATAAACTCAGAGGGAAATCTGATAGGGATAGGAGAAAAAGAAAAAATGAAGCCTCAACCTCTGACTCCCATACTATTCATCCTCAAGTAGATGAGCTCACCTAATTAGTAAAATCCCTTTCTACTGAGATAGAGAAGTTAAAACTGGAAGGAAAACATACCTACAAGAATACTCAAAATACTGATAACAGAGGTAACTTTAGGAGACCAAATAATTCTCCCCAAATCCTTCCCAGAGATCCCAAAAATAGAGAGAGAGATGATCAAAGGGTACAAACTCCTTTACAGAATAACCTGGTTGTTGACGAAGAAGGAGAGGAGGAAAAAGTTGATCCTGAGATTCATTGCTTATGTGACACATCCCCATCCCCTTACTTAACTCAATATTCTTATGAGAAATCCTTAATGAATATTCAAATAAATGAATTAAGTAAGGGAGAGAAAGAAAAAGAACGTCCTAATAGATATAATCTGAGATCCAAAAAGAATGAAGAAAAAGTTGATGCTCCCAATCAGCCTGCCCAAAAGGAAAAATATGTCAAGGTTGTGACAGTTAGCAGTAAGGAAAAAGGCACTCAAAGTCCACAAGTTCTGGTCAGAAAATCTACTCTTGAAACCAAAGAGATCCTGAAGTCTTCATCCTCCTTTAGCTTTGAGAATGAGATCCAAAAAATCAAGATCCCTGTGCCATTTTTGGAATTGATAAAAAATGAAGAATTTAAAAAATATCTCTCCAAAATGTTACATCCCGAAGCCTCTCCAAGTGCCACTGATTCAGTAAATTTGCAAGATGAAAAACCAGCAGTTATCTTGGGTCCATTGATAGAAGATAGAGATGATTCATACCCTCCATTCTATACATCACTGAATATTCATGATAAGGTGTTGCATAATTTTTTGATGGATTCAGGGGCATCCCACAATCTAATGCCAAAAACCGTTATGGATGAACTTGGGTTAAAAATCACAAAGAATTACCATGACTTATATTCTTTTGACTCGAGGAAAGTGAAGTATCTTGGAGTCATTAAGGATCTGGTTGTGACTCTATTTTAGCTACCCATGAAAATCATAGTCATGTATATCATGGTTGTTGATGTTACCCCCAAGTTCGGAATGCTCTTGTCAAGGTCTTGAATAAACATACTTGGGGAAACCTTGCAGATGGATCTCTCATATGCTACTATTCCAATTTTGGGGGGAGAGCATAGAAGACTTTATAGGGAAGCTCAATTGACTTATATCATTAGTGACGAAGAAAACCCCACTACTCATCCTGTTTTTTCTTTTGATACCGATTTGGGGTCTAGCATTTTGCAGCTCACTGATGCTCCTGAAACTCCTCTTGAAATCATAAAACAATGTGTTACCTTTTGTGAGGAGTCTCCTCTAACCACCTCTATTTGGAATATGTTCTTTGATGGAGCCTCTTCTAAGGAAGGTGTTGGTGTTGGAGTGGTTTTTGTCTCACTAGCTAAAGAAACTATATCTTTGTCATACAAACTAGAATTTGAAACTACTAAAAATGTGGCAGAGTATGAAGCTCTTGTCTTGGGACTGAGGGCTGCTAAATACATGGGGATAGAAGAGCTATCAGTATTTGGGGATGTTGAATTAATAGTCCATCAGATTAAAAATATTTATCAAACAAAGCACCCTAGGCTTAGATCTTATAGGAATGAAGTGTGGGACTTGGTGGATATTTTTTTCTCAGCTTTTAACATTTCCTTTATTCCTAGAGAAGAGAATACTATGGTTGATTCTTTGGCTATATCAGGAAGAAATTTCAGAATCCCCATACCACCTAAACTCAAGTATGATGTAGAAGTCAAGTGCAAACCTTCTATACCAGACAATGTAAAATATTGGAAGGTGTTCGAAGATGATCTAGAACTTAAAAAAATCCTCGAGACTGTTGAGGAGTTTTCTGCATTACACATTAATCAAGATCATGATTCTGAAATTAATCCTCATGCTGATGTTTTCCTTAATAAAATTTCTAATCATCATATTGTGCAACTACATAGCAATCACATTCCAAAAGGACTAGTTCCTTTGGAAATATTATTTGATGAAAATGATGTCGCGGTGAAGGGGAAAGTGTCCATTGATGATGCTGACATAACTGAGTGCAATTTGGGCACAAAAAAGGATCCAAAATATGTCAAGTTGTCAATAAACCTATCAAGACAGTAGAGGGCAGAATATACTGAGTTGTTAAAGGAATTTGTTGATATATTCGCTTGGACTTATGAAGATCTCATAACTTAGGACACCAACATTATAGAGCACAAGATCCCACTAAAGGAAGAGACCAAACCCTTCAGGAAAAAGTTGAGGCAAATAAATCCTATGTTGTTGCATGTCATGGAGAAAGAGGTAAAAAAGCTTTTAGATGCTAAAATTATTATTCCTTTGAGGTATTCTGAATGGGTGGCCAACTTGGTCCCGGTGGGAAAAAAGAATGGAGAAATCAGACTTTTCATTTATTTATGGAATCTGAACAGAAGTTCGAAAAAGGATAATTACCCTCTGCCCAAGATGGAGCACATATTACAGAGGGTGACAGGTGCAGCCAGGATGTCCATGATTGATGATTTTTCTAGTTATAATCAGATTTCTGTTTTACCAGAAGATAGCGAGAAGACTGCCTTCACCACTCCTTGGGGTACATTTATGTATGCTAAGATGCCCTTTGGTTTGATGAACGCAGGGGTGACCTTTCAACGAGCTATGGACATAGCATTTATTGGAGAGAAGGAAATTTTTGTTGTTATATATTTAGATGACATAACTATGTTCTCTAAATATGATAAAGAACATTATGATCATCTAAAATTTTTTTTCTTGAAATGCAGAAAATTTGGTCTCTCTTTGAATCCAAAAAAATCATTGTTTTCCATGAAGGAGGGGAAATTATTAGGGCATATTGTGTCAGTTGAAGGGGTAAGGATTGATTCCAATAGAGTTGAAGCTATCCAAACCTTGCCACTTCCTAGATCCAAAAAGGAGGTTCAATCGTTTTTGGGAAAAAATAATTTTTTGAGAAGGTTTGTGTCAAATTTTGTTGAGTTGGTCAAGTATATCACAACCATGTTGAGGAAGGATAATGAAATCAAATGAATTGTTGAGTCCCATAATTATTTTGATAAGATAAATAAATCCTTGACTGAAACCCCGTTCCTTATCAGTCCAAACTACTCCAAGGATTTTCTTATTTTTTCTTTTGCTTCATTTGATATAGTAGTAGTTGTTTAATTGCAGAAGAATGTTGAAGGATTAGAGCAGCCCATTTCTTTTTTCAGCAGGGCATTGAGAGATGTTGAATTAAAATATGAAATCATGGATAAGAAAGCCTATGCATTGGTTAAAGCTCTCAATTATTTTAGATTTCATGTGTTGCATTCAAGAGTCATTGCGAATGTTCCATCAGCTTCTGTAAAGGAGATTTGCATTCAGCCTGATATAGACAGAAAAAGGAGCAAATGGATTGGTAAACTCCTTGAATTTGATCTTGAGATTAAGCCTACCAAATTGGTTAAAGAGCAAGGTTTAGAAAAGCTGTTGGATGAATCAAATTGCTCAGCCTTGGGGGTAAATTTCATCAACTCATGTTCAGAAAATCAGCAAGCTGAATTGACTGACAACGATTCTCAAGTCACTCCTACTTTGGCAGATTGTTGCTGGTACAAGGACATTATATTTTTTCTACAGAAATTATAGCCTCTATATGGTATGGAAAAGAACAAGGTGAGAGCCTTAAAAATCAAATCAATTAAATATTTCCTTATTGATCAAGTCTTGTATTGGAAATATCCATTGGGAGTGCTTTTGAGGTGACTAAACCCACAAGAAGCCTAAAAGATTATGTCTGATTTTCATGAAAGTTTATGTGGGGGGCATCATTATAGGAGAAACACGGCATACAAGATTCTCAGGGATGGGTACTTCTATCCTAGTTTGTTCACCGATGTTTGTAATAAGATCAAAGCCTGTGTTAAATGTCAGAAATTCTCTGGAAAGTAGTAGCTCAAGTCTTTGTCATTAAAGCATGTGGCAGCTTTAGGACCCTTTCAATAGTGGGGCCTAGATTTTATCGGGAAAATCCATCCCTCTTCTAGTGGTCAACATATATGGATCTTCACTACTACATATTAATTTACTAAGTGGATAGAGGCTATCCCTACAAGGAATGCTTCCCACAAAGTGATCATTGGTTTCCTTGAGGACATTATAGCAAGGTTTGGGTGTCCGAACAGAATTGTCACTGATAATGTTGCATCTTTCAAGGCTGAACCATTAATTCAGTTCTGTGAACAGTTTGGGATCACATTGGTTCACTCTACCCCTTACTACCCTCAAGGGAATGGGCTTGCAGAGTCCTCTAACAAAAGCCTGATAAAGATCATTAAAAAGTTGTTAAAGGAGAACAAAAAGGCAGGGGACTCAAAACTCAAGTTTGCTTTGTGGGCTGACAGAGTGACAACAAAGAGGTCTCTCAGCATTTCTCCTTTATAGCTAGTGTACGAAATTGAGGCCACTTGTCCGTGGCAAAATTATTCCAAGATTACCAAGCGGAGCCAGATCATATGATCATAAGGATTCAGTATCTGGTTGAAGTGCAGCAGACTTGGGAGCAGCTTGTAGATAAAGAACATGATCATCAACTGAAGATCAAGCAGGTGTTTGATAAGAAAGTGAACAAAAAGGATTTTCAACTGGGCGATCTGGTGCTCAAGTGGGATGCATCGAAGCAAGATAAAGGTAAGCACGATAAATTTGAAGCTTTATGGATCGGTCCCTTCAAAATATCTGAGGTATTCTCTAATAACACTTTCAAGTTGTATAATATGGAGGATGAAGAAGTTTTTGGTAGCCCTGTAAATGGGCATTTTCTGAAAAATTACTTTGCTTGAGCCATGAGTGGCTTTGCATGCCATTGTAAATATCCTCTTTATTTTATTTTTGTTTCAATAACTAACCCCATAGACCTAGGATAAGGCAATGAATCTACTCATTCTTGGCATCCCGCAGGGGGCATGCCATCCCCTATGGAGCCAATGTTATCACACTAAGTGGCCTTGGGTTTTTAGCCTTTAGTTTTATCTTTTCTTAAGCCTTATATTTTATTTTATTTTTAATTTGACCCTTTTTAAAAGTGTGTTTGTTAGTGCCCCCTTGATAAAGAAAGTATTGATTCATGACTTGTGTTTTAATCCTCATTCAAATTTGGACTTAGAACCGTTTTGTTCATAATTTATCTTTGATCCCCTCATGACTTGTCACTAGGACCGTTTGGTTCATGACTTAATCCCCCTCATGACTTGTCACTAGGATCGATTCATTCCACGAATACTTTGATTTGACAGGCCATTTTCCTCACTCATGCCCTCGTAGCCCTGCTTTGTTGTCCTTTGCTTACCTGTCCAATCATTTTTTGAAATGAAGCGCTACCCACTTATCAGGAATTTCCGTAGCGCCTTTCCCATTTATCATTTTCAACCATGATTTATGATTACAACGCTGATGTCATATTCCTTTTTTCCAGCGCAAGGAGTCAGTTAAAATATGCTTTCAATATCTAATATTTACGATCTCTAATAACGATTTGTAATTTTAAAAAAACTCAATATTGTTGCGCTGCGCAAACTCCCAGTTATGACCAGTCATAAACAATGCTATCAGATCCGATGTCAAGGTAGATTCGGAGGTCGAGATGCTTGTGACTTCTTCCTGAAATCTTGCAGAGGTTTTCAAACGGATTTTATTCCACAGGTATTTCGTGTTTTCCTCCTCTGCACATAAATTTCAAGGAGAAATAACGTTCAGAATTTTGGTTATCGGGCTTGCATAACTGAAGGCGATTTTTCCTCAATCCATCCTATGATTTCCTTCCCTCCTTTAAAACCTATAATTATTATTACCTTCATATTGAAGTTGTTGGATTACTGAGAGGCGGGGTGAATCAGTAATAGAGCAATGTAATCCCTTTTAACCATATAATCCAAGTGCTATATCAATGAAGCATTATTATCCAATAATTGTAGAGTAAATAAGCAATGAACAAATGAACAATCATACACATACACAGTACACCAGTGTTTTACATGGAAACCCAAATCGGGAAAAAACCACAGAATGCTTTTTCTTATATGTCTTGAAGAATTACATTCATTGGAAGCACCAAC
>ML788182.1:518214-530923 GCA_009831015.1 Picea engelmannii | reverse complement strand
TTCTTTGAGGAAACTTGCTTGCAAGTGATCCGAGTTATTATACTATTGGTCGTTTGATTATGATTATGAGATATGATGGATTTAATTATATGTTATTTTGTTGTATTTATGTAGACGGGTGCTATTGAATGGGTTCTCCTGAGTGTGCAGCACTTTGGACATTGAGGATGCAGAGGCATCGATGATACCCCTTGGACTCCGGATCGAGTCAGGGAGTGGACCGTTGGGTTTAAATGTTGTTGATATGACGTATGTACATATGATTAGATGTTATGATGATTGATTATTATTGCTGACATGATTCGTTGATGGATGCAGGTTGACAATAGCTTGTCGACCAAACTCACATTTGGAGTAGAGGGGTCATGCACGACAACCAGAGACTTTGAGGGAGAGGTGTGGAAGTATCCCTGCCACAACCTACTAGAACTCTCGTCGTGGCTCGAACTGTAGGTTAACAATTACCTAGTTTGAGAAGACCCACGATGCCGTGAGGGTAGACTATGTTAGTCTCTCATGATGATTCTAAGGGGCGCGCAATAAGGTAGGGGCCTTATTCCTTAGAGGCCCTTAGTCTCACACAAGATCACCTGGCAGAGTATTGACTCCAGGGGTTTGATGTCTACCAAAGTCAGTCAAGAGGTGAGTGGCACCCTTGGAGCACATAGTGCATCCTGAAGGGCGCGTCACGCAAGGAAAACAGAAAGAAGCGAGTGGCACCCTTGGAGAACGTAGTGCGTCTTGAAGGGCATGTCGTGCAAGGAAAATGGAAAGAGGCGAGTGGCACCCTTGGAGCACCTAGTGCGTCCTGAAGGGCACGTCACGATTTTAAATAGTAAGTGAATAAACCTAGTCGGCCTTAAAATGAATCATGTGATAAGTAAGATTTAAAAACAATTTTCCCTAATAAAAATGTCGCCCAACTTAGTAAAATTAAAACCTAGGTCTAAGTAGAACATGTGGTCAAAAAAATAAAAATAATAATAAATAAACATGTAACAAGAAGGGGGGTAAGAAATTCAAATTTATTTATTAAAGTCAAAATTATAATGGAGGATTAAAATTTTAAAAAGGGAAATGGTTGTTTTTATCTACTTTTGCTAATTTAATTTTTAGTTAAAAATAAAAAAGGGTAAATGGTTGTTTTGTCTACACTTGCTAAATTAATTTTTAATTAAAGAGCAAAAATGGTAAATGGTTGTTTTATCTACACTTGCTAAATTGATTTTTAGTTAAAACGGAAAAAGAGGGAAACTTAAAAGAAAAAACTGAATGTCTAACTTAGTAAGGAATTTTTCCTTGGGAACTTGCTATTTATGAACTCAACTAGGAATTAAGTAAGGCTTAAGTCATTTAAGATTTGTAAGGGAATATTGGGACACCAAGGAGCATTTTTAGGAATGTTTTTAGGTGGGTGAGGGAAATAGGAATATTTAATTAGTTAATAAAATTGATTTTTTGGTGTGACTAGGGGATGGGTGACATGTGTACGGGGGAGGTTTTTCGAAATTAATTAACTGAAAAAGGAATTTAATGGGAATTTGGGAAACTAATTACTTTAAAAACTCTATAAAAAGGATGGAGGAGGAGGAGTATGGATCCGATTGTTTTGCGTAATGTTACGCTATTGAATTTTTATCTTGACTGAACTTTCTCTTATGGGAGTTGGGATACCCAGCTCGGGTAACGAGTGGTAGCTCGACCTTGCGAGGTGAGATGGGTGCTAGCAGTTCTCTGGTATTGTGTGTGTGGCCCCTTTGCGACTCGGGGGGCTTAGGGGGAAGAAGAGTACCCCTAACATTGGCTGGGAGGTATCGGTGAGGTCACATCGGTCAGCAAGAGGGAGTTGGGTGGAGCGTGTGCGGGATAACAACTCGAAGCTTTCACATTTGGCTACGATATACTTGTGTATATTTTGAATGGTAGTTTAATATTGTTCCTACACCTTCAGTATTGTACTTCTATTGTGTTAAAGATTATGTTGTATTCAATGTTTTATGATCAAGAACTTAAAGTCATCCCAGACTTATGCTCGTTGTATTTTGAATTGATTTCCCTTGGTGAACCCAAACTCTAATTGCAATGACTTCTCTGTGTTGTTTTTATTGATTATTACGAAGAAGAAAAATTGTGTTTCTATCTTTCATCCCTTATCCCTTAAGTTATTAGTCCGTGCCTGAGCAGTCAGCCAGGAGCCGAATCGACAGTCGTCACTCTGGTGTTTAAATACCTATAGATTCAAATGCCCTACTTTCTTGTGCATGGATAATAAGTGAAGGATAAATTTTGCCCAGCCATCTATCTGTTACTTATCTCTGTGTTTTATCTTATGATTAATCTCTAATCCTCGCGCCTTCTTGTGAATGAGTATCCTTGTGTTTTGATTGATTCATTGTCGAATGATTGGTCCTTTCGCCTTCTTGTGATTGAGTATCTCTGTGTTTTCTTTTTATTCATCTCTAATCGTTTCATCTCTGCGATTTCTTGGCATATTATCTCTGTGATTTCTTGGCATATTACCTAGCACTTTGATCGGTATAATCTCTAAGATTTTAATGATAAATCCCAGCTCTTGGATTGGTAAAATCTCTGTGTTATATTACTTACCACTACAAAAAAAATTTACTCTACGATTTTCTCTTTAGATAGCTAATTACTTGACATTTTACCCAGCATTCACGCCACCATTTCCTTGGCACATTACATAGAATTTACTCCATGAATTTAATGGCATAATGCACAGTTCTTACTCCACGATTTTAGTGGTGTAATGCCTAGTTCTTACTCCATGAGTTTAATATGTTAATCCCTACTTTTTTAATATGTTAATCATTGTGTTTTATGACTGTGTGATAGCGTTTTTGATGTGTCTGTGTTTTTTACAAGTCTGCGATTTTGTTATGTATTTTGGATGGCATTTTACACTCTGCGTTTTCGAATGATAATATACGATCACCTTGGCTCCTTGCCAATTATACAGCAAATCTTTACACATCAATTTCACTCTTTACACAACGATTTCAATTTTTACATAGCGATTTCACTTTTTACACAACGATTTCACTCTTTACACAACGATTTCAATTTTTACACAGCGATTTCACTCCTTACACAGTGATTTCACCTTTACATGGTGATTTCACTTTTTACAAAACGATTTCACCTTTACACAACGATTTCACTTTTTATACAGCGAATCACCCAGTTTCTACGCAGCGATATTATTTGGTGAATGATTACAGTGAAAATTTTATTACATCAATGTTATTATGGCAATTTTTATGACAGTGCTAATTTTATTGCAGTGATATTATGTTGGTGATTGATACAGTGATAATTTTATTACAGGAAGTTATTATGGCAATTTTTATTATAGTGATGAATTTACTATAGTGATATTATCATGGTTATTGATCGCAGTGATAGTTTTGTTACAGCGATGTTATTATGGTGAATTAATACAACAATAATGTTATTCCAACAATGTTAATATAGCATACCACATAGAGAGTTTTTAAATGGATAGCTTTATTTTTGTGTGTTGAACAGACAACACCATCACATATTTATTGGACATATTGATTGGACAATGCTTTTGCATATGGATGGCAGCGAACTTATGGTTGAGCGTGATTGTGTTGTGATGGTTGTTGTGTATAGATTCTTGACAACAAATTTAATAATAAATGTGTGTATGTAGATTCTGGACAATGATATCGTGATTAATAATTAGCAATATCATACCTTTAACCAACATCCATATCATATATCCGATAGTCATCCTTAGCATATATTTAATATACAACAATCTCACATATATTTAATAGACATCGTGTTTATCCTTGTATGACTGCGTTTTTATCATTTGATGTTGTGTATGACAACGACTTTGAAGATTAATGATTAATAGACAGTGATTTCATATAATTCTAGACAGTCGGACTATTAGATAAATCTATGCTAGTTATTGACAGATTAGGGTTAAGATAAATATATGTTATTGGTTATAAAAGGGTTGTGCAATGAAACCTAACAGACTATTAAAGGTTGGTTTAGGATTGGCTCGAGGAACCTGGATTATCTCAAAACTCTGAGATGAACACTGATATGAATATAAGTGCATGAACTGTGGATTTATATCCTTGTATACTATTGTAAAATGTTGTATAAGATAGCGAACACTACCAAGAATATAGATTTTAAATGATAAAAATTCCATGGACCTTTAGATGATATGATATAGATGCAATTTCGTTGCTACAGACTGGTTTCATGGGTTCACACTTTAGGATCATCTTTCAAGGAATGTTTGATTTTTGAGTCTCTAACTTAGAAGTTAATGGTTTATTGGCGTAATAGTTTAATAGCTTGCGCAAGATTAATGGTTGAGGGATTAATAGTTTTTTTAGCTAAAATGATTAATAGTTTAACAATTGATTGGTTACTATGCGCCTTGTGCCTTAAGTCGAATTGTAAATGGTGGTTGGTCATAATGGTTCACCACCTATGTTTCCTTGTAGGAACCAGAAAATCCTTCGGTTAGTTGTGCAATTTAATTTGAGCGATGTCACCTTGCATCTTGTCAACTGGTTTCTTGGGTGCATGGGTATAGTCTTCATGTTATTTTGTCAGTTAATTCGGTCTCCTAGCGTGTTGAATTTATCTTGGCTTATTGGTCTAGATATGTTATGTTGCACCAGGGTTATTGTCACGCCTATCGCCTTGTGATGGCATGATTCTTGATGAGGGTATCATTGTGTGCCCTGATGGATAGAAGCGAATGATAACCTGGCTGAAGTCTATGCTTCCCGATGTGGGCGTTTGTTCGTTGTAATTGATGTTGGTACTTGGTTTTGTAATGCCTTAATGCGTTGGGTTTTGTGTGCCGTAGAGGTTTCTAGTTACTGGTCGTCGAGGTCGTTGTGTCGGGATTGTGGATGTTGTCATTTAGCTTGTAGGCATTGTCTTGCTTGTGTCAGGAGGGTAGTCATTTTTATTGTCTATTGTGTCACATATTCGTTCAGTTGCATGATGTGCTAATTTGTTGGGTCGTTGGTTGTCTGTTGCATGAATGCATAAGTTGTGTTGTTTACTTGTTGTTGTTGATTGCCTTCCTTCTTAAAACAAAAAAAAAACTTTGCACCTACTTGCATCACTTGTAGTTGTAATGATTGGGATCGTTACATTATTAAAATAATCCCAATTTAGTGGAAATAAATAATTTTAATGGTTTTTGTTGGGATTGAGATAACTTTCAAAGTGGGGTTTTCCTTGTTCTAAGGATTTTTCTACAGAAATGCAATATTCTTTATCTTTGGATGTTCTATAACTTGATATGGTGAGAAGACACTATTTAAACATTTAATGGTGTATTTTTAAATTCATAAAATTTATGCACTAATGTAACCTACACTGGTATTCAAGTCTCAAAATTGACATGATATTAAGCCTTCAAGCATACATTAGGCCTTGTCCTAGATTATGTAATATTTAAGCATGACGTAATGAGCCTTAGGGATTTAATATTTATGCATGAGCCTTAGGGATGTAATATTTATGCATGATGTATTTAAACATAAGTCTTTATAAAATGAAAAATTGGATGATGAAATTATGAATATTGTTTTTCAAAAGTGTAAATTTCAATTCCAAAAGTATGAATTTTGAGTAGTTTCGAATCCAAAAAGTGTGAATCTTAAAATCCAAATGTCTCATTTTTTTTTAAAAATTGTGAATTTTGATTCCAAAAGTGTCAATTTTATTGCTTCGTTCCATACCTCTTTTTCATATAGACATTGTGCAAATAAATGGTTTACTAACTCTCCATCCTTTTTACACATTATACACCATGTTGGCCCATGACATTTTTGTTTTTTACCATTATCCTAATTAAGGATTTTTGTAGACATCCTAAAAAGTGTCAATTTTAATTATGAAATTGTGAATTTTGATTCCAAAAGTGTTGATATATTAAATTTCTACAATGTGTGTTTAGATTTCAATATCTTGAATCAAGTTATTTTCTAATGTTTATATTAAATCTAAATCTAAGATTAATATAATGAACAATTTATGTTTATATTTCAATGCATAATATCACTATGATAGACATTTGATAAATATATCAGTATTGAAAAGATGCAAAAAAAATAATTTAAAATAAGTGTTAATGATAGTCATTGCATTGCAGCGTTGTACTTTTTCAAATCAATTTAAGGAAACATACAACAAGATTCCATATAAACAAAATGATAAATATGAGGCAGTGTGTGCTAAACATTTCCTCACCTTAGTTGCAAACACTATAGCTTGTTTATTGTAGAAAATTTATTCACAAAACCAACATCAAAAGCCCGAAGAAGAGGAATTTTCTTTTAATACATTTCCTTCATGCAATAGTTATTAATTAAAATAAGTAAAATCTTTGTATAAAAATCAAATCAAGATATAAACTAAATGAAATGTTTAAATTGTGTAGGTTATATGGCTCTAATATCATATTAAGGAATACAAAAATCATGCAACTACAACTTGTATAAAAAGAACAAATGTGTATGATAAACTTAACATTACTTATATTATACACATTAAACATACTTAAATATATACAAAAATTATATCGCTGAAATATTCCCTTGGACTATGAACCCTTCAACCTATAAAAATATCTACAAATAGAAGGGAAACTATCATGGTGATATGTTTGACTATTCAACCATATTTGTAAATCAAACAAAATTGAAATTGTGAGCTACTTGACAAATGTTTATGATGAACCTAACACTACTTATATTCTACACATTAAACATACTTAAATATATACAAAAATTAGATAGTTGAAATATTCTCTTGGACTATGAACCTTTCAACTTATAAAAATATCTACAAATAGAAGGGAAACTACAATTTGATATGTTTGACTATTCAACCATATTTTCAAATCAAACAAAATCGAAATTATGAGCTACTTGACAAATGTGTATGATAAACCTAACACTACTTATATTCTACACATTAATCATACTTAAATATATACAAAAATTAGATAGTTGAAATATTCCCTTGGACTATGAACCCTTCAACTTATAAAAATATCTACAAATAGAAGGGAAACTATAATGATGATATGTTTGACTATTCAACCATATTTACAAATCAAATCAAATTGAAATTATGAGCTACTTGACTATACAATGATATTTATAAATGAAATGAAATAAACATTTTTAATTTCAGCACACTATCATAGAACATAAATTGTCATTTCACCATCATAAACAATATAAGAGAAATCAAAGATCAAACAATAAATTGATATTTTGAGTTCCATATATATATATATATATATATATATATATGAAAGTTCGCATAGTTACACAACCAAATACATAGGTTCCACATGCATTTTAGGTTATGTAACACCCCGGGTTTCGAAGCTCCATTTTAAATAATGTATTGTTACAATGTTGAGAGGTCTAAGTGCCCAAACAATTATTAAAGGACCAGTATTCCCAAGAAATGTAATGTTTTAATCATTATTAATAATAAACACATCGTTGGTTACTGGACAGACAAGCACTAGACTTATAGGGGGCTATGATTCCACAAGAGAGGGGGCTTGAGGGGATAAATGTTTATTCCTATGTTAATTACCCTTTTTGTCTAAGGAAGGGGAACGCTTACGTGAGATTCTTGGTGAAGGCCAGGAGGTTCTTGATTCCCCACAAAAATACTTAAACCCATCCCTAGTCGTATTGTGGGGTTGGTTGTTGGCTCATCCTCTCCTTCACTCTGGCATGCATACCATTCTTTCCCTCATGCCCTTTCATGCACTCACTCACCCATTCATTGATCCATCCCCACCCGCATCTCGGTTGAGTAAAGGGAAAGGAACTATTGAAGATTAGCCACAGGATAGTTGGTTGTAATGGTCATTGGTGCAATCTAGCCATGACGTGGGGCTACATGTCTAAGATGCGTTGGCATGTGCCCTGTTTTGCTCAGAACTACGAGTCCTGAGAGTTCTAGCATTGAGATTCTGGACCAGTTGTGTTGGAGGCCCTAGAAAAAGGAGAAGGATTGCCTGAGGGACTGTGTGGAAGAGAAGGGTGGAGGTCCATTCTCTTGGGTGGTACAGGCTAGGTGGAAGAGAGTTGGGTACTTGGATTATTGTGGGTACTGGGAAATCTGTGAGAGATTGAGAGATGACTAATTTGGGAATCCAATTACACTCTAGAACCATCCTTGTAGATTCATAGCCCTAGCTCGGGGGTGACACTGCTATTGATATTTGGAGCAGTGGCATCTACGGTTGGGTGGGACGTCCTTGGTCTGCAGCCAGTTGGTGTCGCATTTTTATAAATATAAGTGCTCTCTGTTGTGATATTATGATATGTGTATGAATGTATTCTGCTGTGTATTTTAATTATCATTTAACTAAATATTAGATTATGCATGCTTGTTGGATATTGTTGTGCATATCGTTAAATATTTTATCTTATGTGTCCTTATTAAATAAAGAAGGTGTCGGTAAGAGTAAGAAGTACAAGGGTGGGCTTGAAGGTAGCATACCCCTGCCAGTGGGTGCCTGGGGATGTTATAGATCGGTATCAGAGCTTCTGGTTGAAACATCGGGTCAATATGGGTCGAGTCTGTTGGTCAGAGTCTCATGGTCGAGATAGAACTCTGACCGCAAAGTTGAAAATCTCAGGAGGAATGGCATCATAGAATCTACGCAGGAGTTAGATCGTCAGAGATCCGTTGTAAGGGGTTCGAAGGATCGTGACCATCCCCCCTTTGAATTCGGAAGCGATCGCCACTGTGGGATCAAGAGAGATCAGGGATCAAAGGACAGGTGAACAGAGGTCATTCGATGAAAAGGAATCAAGGGTTAAGGTCACAACCATCAGATCCCATTGGAGAGAGAGATCAACGGACATGAGGCATTGTGGGGAACCAAGTTGCATGGGAGATAATTCCCTAAGGTGATCCCACAATCAAAACCATGGTTTCATCGAGAGGTTACGTGTCAGTGCCAAGAGAATTGCAAGGTGAAAAGAGGGTCACTCCAAACCGTCGATGCGTGCCCCCGCAAATTGAAATACATGCAGTGATGTGACATGTTAGTACTTGAGTGACGAACTTCCGAAGAGAAGAAGTACTTGGGGACTGTCAATCTGTAGGAGGACATGTGTCAACTGATCGTCTACTCCGGGTGAAAGCACTCTGGGAAAAGGTGAGCAAGGAGAAGTTGAGAATTGATATTTATGGACCACGGAGATCTGAATTGAAATGCAGTCGTCCGATCCAGGAGGAAACGCGACAGAAAACTGCGCACTTCGGGAAAAAATGAAGTTTGAGGGTTGAGATTTCCGAAATCCAAAGACCCGAAGAAATCATAATCGTCGAACCGTGGGTGACACGCATAAGTAGATTGCGAGCTTTAGATAAAAACATTTCGGAAAAAGTTGAGGTTTGAGACTTTCGAAGTCCGAAGGCCTGAAGGAATTGCAGCCATTGATCCTTGCAATGGTAACCTCCAAAGTCTTGAAGTCCGAGGTTAATATGGGTCATCCAATAAGGGAGACACATGGCGGAAGTTTGGTCGGTTCAGGAAATCAGAGTTTGAGAGAATTGGAAGTGTGTTAGTGTGGAAACTCTCGAAGTCCCAAAGCTCGAAGAGCCGAAGTAGTGGGTCACAATAACGTCACCAGGAGGTGATGTGGACCCCAGAATTTTTGAAGTGACGTGGCTTGCAAATGTCACCGGGGATGACGTGGACACATGGGATGTGCACCATGTTTCAATAAGTTTTGAGCATGCAGATGATTGAAATGTCAACTAGGACGTGACACGTGTCACCCGCCTGATTGGACCACATGTTCCTTTTACAGTATTTTTCTATGTGGCGATGGATCATGGACTCCGGAGAAATTACTCCGATCATTTTTAGTGAGAGTTGAAACTTCTGAAGCCCGGAGAGATGAAGACCCGAAGTAAACGTCGACCGTCGGATCGTTCGGAGTAGACTTGAACCGTCAGATCAAAAGAACAGGTGGCGTGAAGTTGTGGATTCTAGGTAAGGACCCGAAGTAAACGACGATCCTCGGATCGTCGGAATTAATTCCCCACCATCTAGTTCAAAAGGACGTGTGGAAAAATCTTGTGTATTTCGAGGGAAGTAAAGTTTGAGACTTGAGAATTATGAAGTCCAGAATTTTGAAACTATCACAACCGTCGATCTGGGAGAGGTAAATCTGAAACATCGGTTCCCCATAGGTAGATCTCGGTCGTTCATTTAGAAGTGTTGTCAAGATTGCAAGATCAACGGTCACCTTACGTTGCGGGGACAGGAGGTGCTCGGGCTTTACGAATCCAAGGGAGGGTCATAATCAAGACCATGGTTTTGGCAAAAGGACATGTGGTGGCTCGAGGTGAATTGCAGGGAGAAAAATAGTTTGGTTCCAAACCACCTTTGAGCATGGCCGCAATCGCGCATCTGCGTGAGGTCACCGCCTAAGGTCACATCTAAGGAGGGGCTAAGAGAAAAGGAACTAGTGCCAACTTTGAGATTTTCACAAGGGTGAAGGAGAAGGTCGCAAGGGTTTTCAGACCTACGCCGGAAATCCGGAAGGGCATGTGTTTAGATACAGAACGAAACCATCAAGGTTTCAGAGAGCCAATTCAGCTCGAGATTGAATACCCTTGACTGGGAGGTTGTGCGACCTTAGGAGAGAAGGGGGTCTACATTAAGAAGCAAAGGGAACTGTAGAATTGTTGACAATTTTGTTTATCATATGCGTAATTCTAACAAAATGGTCTCTTGCACATTTTGTAGAATTAAGGGGCTTAAGCACATCAGCTCAGGATGTGTATTGAGGAAATGGAAGAAAGTGAGGTAGCCTCCTGTCATGATAAGGAGTTCGAAGGCTAGAATACCATAGTTGGTAATGTAGAGACAGATTCCAATGGACGCAAGGGAAAAGGAGAACATGAAACGTTAATAGAAACGGTAAGAAACCTGAAGATGGAAGTGCAGAGCTACAAAGAAGACAACGAGCGACTGATGAGAGAGAAAAGTCAGATAAATGCTCGAGTGTTGCGGAGCTTAAATCAGTTGCAGAGACAAATGAAGAAGGGATCAAACTCAAGACAAGAGGAAGGAGGCAGGTGCCATGAAAGAAGGGATGATCGTGGAAGAGCTAGTTATTCCAAAATTGCTAGCAGATCTCATGGATACCACTCACCTCCTTACTCAAAAAGAAATTTGTATGCATCGTATGATCCTATAAGCAGTCCAGAGGTGTCTCCTGTCAGACACCAAAGAAGGAAACAAGAGGTAGATAGTTTGCAAGGAGATCTGAGGAAGCTCAAGCCACCTTCCTCTAAGGGTGAAAGAGAAAGTGAAGATGATGTCGAAGCATGGTTTCTTGGGCTCGGGAGATATTTTCAGTTGCATAACTATTCATCCAACCTAGAATCCAAGATTGCCACCTACCATTTACATGGGAAAGATGTAATGTGGTGGGACCAACTGAAGAAAGTGGAGCACATTAATGAGAGTAGGATCACTTGGAAGCAATTCAAGAAGTACTTCCAGAAGGAGTACCTCTCAGAGAATTTATATGACAAGAAAATGCAGGAGTTCTTTGAACTCAGATTAGGAAGTATAACTATGGTAGAATAAGAGAATATTTTCTTGGGATTGTTAAAATATGTCAGGTTCATTGGTGATGAGAAGGTAAAAATACATATATTTGTAAGTGGACTTCCATCCTTTTATAAGGAAAAGATCAAGACTGATGAACCCAAGACCTTGACTGAGGCCATTATGAAGGCTAAATACCTATATGAGCAAGGCCGGGAAAGAGAATCCCTGCAGAAATATTGGAAGGACAAGAAGACTGAGAAGTTCGATCAGAGGAGGAAAGGATTCAAACCTCCCTTCGATAGGAATAAGCCCAGTAGGAATCATCATGATCAGTATGATAAGGGGGATTCCAAGAAGGAAGATTCCTTGGGAAAAAAGGGAAGACCACCAATCCAATGATGGGGATGTAAGGAAGATCACTTGTACAAGGATTTCCCACATAAAAAGGATAGAGTGAAAACTGTGAAAAACATCCAAGAGGCTACAACAGTCGAAGATATGGGAAGAATCTATGTTGTTTTAAATGATCGACAAGCAAAGTACCACTCCAATATGATTGAGGTGGAAGGTAAGATCATAAATCATCCTGTTGTTATTTTGATTGATTCAGGAGCAAGTCATTGCTACATTGATCCTAAGATAGTGGATAGATTTCATTTGGAGAAAATTAAACTTGGAAAAGCAAGTTTGGTTCAGTTAGCCACTGGAACCAAAAGAAGAATCCATGATATGGTCAGAAGTTGTTCCATAAGTCTTAATGACGTGAATATTAGTATGGATCTAAATATCATACCATTGGGGTCTTATGATATTCTGATTGGAATGGATTGGTTGGACAAGCATCATGTTGTCCTAGATTGTCATAACAAGACATTTACATGTCTTGATGGAAATGGAAAACAGATCACTGTGAAAGGAGTTCCAAGACCCATATCTATAAGGGAGATTTCAGCCTTACATCTAAAAATATGTTTTAGGAAAGGATGTCAACTATATGCAACTCATGTGGAAGAGCCAGATAATACAAAGGGGCCAAGACTTGAAGATTTCTCGGTGCTA
>ML788182.1:485728-511802 GCA_009831015.1 Picea engelmannii | reverse complement strand
TGTCCAAGTGACGAGTTATTTGTGAGAACAAAGCCATTGATACCATACAAATTAATTGGGTTTTAAATATAAAGAAACAATTCGTACCTTTTGTGTATGTGGCACATTATGTAGATCAAAGAATTGCTCCATCTGAAGTATCCATGTGATTGGGTCCTTGCCATCAAACTTCCTCATATCAATCTTAGGAACGTGGTTGGTCTTCAACCCAAAGTTGAATTCTCTCCATTCTTGATTCATCTTCCTTGTGTCCTCATCATGAATTTCATGGGATACATTTTCACTTTCAGGTGTCCTCTCTATTAGGAAATGTTTCAATCCTTCCATGATCTCCCCTTTTAAACCCTCCATCATCTCTTGTAGTTCATATTTTGTTACTGTCTTCTTTTGTAAATCATTTATGTCCCTACTCATTTCTTCACTTTCATTAAGAGTCCATGTAGGATTGTCTAGAGGATTATTTGGTGTATAAGTTCCCTTTTTGGGTGGCATGTTGGCCAAGTATCACTTTTGAACCTTGATTTTGAGGTGGTTCTGCTAGACAATATTTATTTTGCTATATCTCCAAAGTTTCGGCCTTTCTGGGTATGAAACTTTATTTTTTGTAGTTCTCTGATATTTCTTCTCTGCAATGCCACAGGTCTAATCAAAATTGGATGTGACAAGTGGAATTTATAGTAACTTCCCCACAACTTTCTGATTTTTGGCCTTTCCAGGAGATCTCACTTGTATAGTATGCCCCACACAAAATAATTGATATAAAATTCTGAAACTCGTACCCAAAATACTACAGACTGTCCACTATCCAATGCAACCAATCTCACTCAATTTGTATACTCTAGGAAGAAGTTATGATTGTTTTACCTGGAACACCTTCTTGAGACTAGTCAATAGGACTAGTCAGATACCCTATCTTCCACAGGGTGTATCTACAAATTTAAGATGACCCAGAAGCTGAAATGTTTACCAAAAATACCTTACTACTTTATATGAATATCCTCCATATTTCAGGTTCTGAAACATTACAGAAACATTTTTATAGCGAAAATTCCGCAATGACTCATTTCATGATGATTCCCTAACCCTACCTTGCATAGGATGTATCTATGAAATTATAAGGCCTCAAGAGCTGAAATTTTAAACAAATGTACCTTGCTCCGTCTACTAAATATCGTCCAAGTCATTCATTATGAAACGTTGTAGAAAAAAAGTTATAGTGAATATTCCAAGGTGTCTCAGATGTAGCAGCGAAACCCCAAGACCTTGAGCTCTATTACCATATGTTAAGAACCAAATATCAACATAGCATAGAAAAACATCAGAATAAGTAATCAACACCTTGAAAAATAAAGAAATTCATATAATAATCCTCTTCGAGGGGGCAACCTCCTTATTCCCACATAAATGTACAATTCCAAGATGATTCCAAATGAAAATGTCTCCTTGGTATATATAGGAGACTAGGAGGTATAATTACAACTAATGGACTAAAGCCGACATAAATCAAATAACATTACTAATGTAATATGCCCCAATTAAGGGGTAATGAGCCATTATTTAGGGCTTAACAATTGTTATAATGTTGAGAGGCCTGAGTGCCCAAAAAATTATTAAAGGGCCAGTATGCCCAAGAAATGTAATGTTTTGATCATTATTAATAATAAACACATCATTGGTTGCTAGACAGATAAGGACTAGAGTTATAGGGGGCTACGATTCCACAAGAGAGGGGTTTGAGGGGCTAAATGTTTATTCCTATGTTAATTACCCTTTTTATCTAAGGGAGGAGATCGGTTACGTGAGCTTCTTGAAGAAGGACAGGAGGTTCTTGATTCCCCATGAAAATACTTAAACCCATCCCTGGTTTTATTGTGGGGTTGGTCGTTGTCTCGTCCACTCCTTCACTCTGGCATTTGTACCATTCTTTCCCTCATGCCCTTTCATGTACTCACTCATCCATTCATTGATACATTCCCAGCTACGTCTCAGTTGGGTAAAGGGAAAGGAATTGTTGAAGATTAACCATGGGATAGTTGGTTGTAATGGTCGTTGGTGCAATCTAGCCATGACTTGGGGCCTACATGTCTTAGATGCATTGGCTTGTGCCCTGTTTTTCTCACGACTGTGAGTCCTGAGAGTTCTAGCATTGAGATTATGGACCAGCTGTGATGGAGGCCCTGGAAAAAGGAGAAGCACTGCCTAAGGGAGTGTGTGGCAGAGAAGGGTGGAGGTCCATTCTCTTGGGTGGTACAGGTTGGGTGGCAGGGTACTTAGATTGTTGTGAGTGTTGGGAAACCTGTGAGATATTGAGAGCTGACTGGTTTGGGAATCTAAGTACACTCTAGAACCATCTTTGTGGATTCATATCCCTGGCTCAGGGGTGACACTGCTATTGATATTTGGAGCAGTGGCATCTACGGTTGGGTGGAACGTCCTTGCTCTGCAGCCAGTTGGTGTCGCCTTTTTATAAATATAAGTGCTCTCTATTATGATATTATTATCTGTGTATGAATGTATTTCGTTGTGTATTTTAATTATCATTTAACTAAATCTTACATTATGCATGCTTGTTGGATAATGTTGTGCATGTTGTTAAATCTTTTATCTTATGCGTCCTTATTAAATAAAGAAGGTACCAGTAAGAGTATGAAGTCCAAGGGTGGGCTTGAAGGTAGCATACCCCGACCTGTGGGTGGCTGGGGATGTTACAGGATAATAAAAAAAACTAAGAGGAAATTAACACTTAACTCCAAAATTCTTGACTTTAAGACATCGCTAAGATAGATCTCTTCATACCTGCAAAATAAAACATTTCACAAATTTAAAATTTAAAATAAAATATATCTACAAATTTAAAATAAAATGTACACATACCATTTTAGATAAATAAAACAAATTGTGATTAAAGAAAAATTGACATATACCAAAAGTGTTAAGTTTCATCTTCCAACATCCATGTGCTCCTTTTCCACCAAATAATGTAAACATTTGTGACAATAAAAAGAAAAACCAATAACACATATTAGCATATATACTTTATTACCAAATATTTTAAAGATATTTAACTTTATTAAATAAGCAATGAGAAAAAATAACATACCCAACCAAAGTTCCACAGATCTAAGATTATTTATTTCTTTTTATTACATTTTTTTGGCATTTTTTTATACCAAACTTAATCACGAAGTTCCAAAACTTCCAAAATAGTTACTCTCCATATTAAGTCATTATTTGCATAAATATTTAATTTTCTTTTATAACCAAATGCTCTTTCAACATTTCATACGTGATCTAAACAAAGTAAGATCATATCTAGCAAATTTTTAAACAAAAAAATGGTGTGCTTGGTAACCAATTTTAGTGTTCAGAGTTAGATAATACCCTGAAAATAAATTCACTTTTGTATGCATAAAGTTCACAAATCTCCATATTAATCCATTCTTCCAGGAAAATACTTATCTCATCTTCTGCAGTGAAATAGATGTTCTCATATAATCAAATGCCTTTTCAAATGAAAGGACTCACAAATCTCCATATTAATCCATTCTTCCAAGAAAATACTTATATCTATGAAAGTTCACAAATCTCCATATTAAAATCCATTCTTCCAAGAAAATACTTATCTCCTCTTTCTGCGGTGGAATAGATGTTCTCATATAATCTTTCATGTACATGCAGAAAACACAAATCTGCACATATATTAAGTCATTCTCGAAAAACCATTTAAATATTTCATCTTTATACATGAGATATATTCATATTACATATAATCAAATGCTCTTTGAAACATGTCGTCATCATGATCTAAACATAAGTGAGATCATGCAAATACATATCTTATTTTTAAATCTACAAATGTTGGTTTTTGTGGTTAATAAGAAATTAGTTAAGAGTTTGAAAATACCCAAAGAAGGAATTCACTTCATTGTATGCAGAAAACACAAATTTCCATATTACACCATTCTTGGACAAGAAGGAAATGAATGAAATCGAAGAAAAATTAGAAACTTCCCCTTTTTTGATGTCGGATAGAGACTGTTCTCAAATAATCAAATGCTCAAGTTCAAAATTAGGTCTACATCAGATCTAAACATAAAAAGATTGAATGTATCATTTTAGATGACGATAATCTTATATAGGAGTTTTATATATTTCAAAATGATTGATTGAAGCATTGAAAATTTATATAGACACTAGTTGAGTAACCCTTCTATGAATAGGAAAGACTTAGTTAAAAAGTTGATCAAACAAAAATTTGAAAAAAGTAAAAAAAAATAAACATATTCAACACAAATAAGCTTGAACACTTATATATAAAAGACCCAACATTAAAAAAAAACTAAAACTCACTAATGTCCAATGTACATACATTTAAGAATCATCATGAATAGATGCATCCTCCTCAATTCCAATATCTCGCACTCTCTTCTCCACATTCTCTTCAAGCACACTCTCATGCACTCTCTTCTCCACATTTCCCTGTAACATATTTCAAATTTGTACATTTGGAAAATAAATTTAAATTATTTTAACACATTAAATTGTAGTTTAAATTTTGAAACATGTAATATCTGTTATGTGCCAACCTGAATATCATCAACCACACAAGAGGATGAAATTTCCATGGTCAGTTAAGTCACGGTCTTACCCACAATACCCTAAGATTCAATAAATTATATATTGTTTAATACATTTTTCTTTTAAATTAATAATTTAAATGACATTGCAATTTTCATATATAACTAAATTTGTTTTCAACATGCAATGATACCTGTGAACTCTCACCCTCTTCAAACTCTCTCAATGAGAATTTGAACAAGCTTTACCAAGTAGTGGGAGACGAAATAGGAATCTGTGAACAACAGAACTAAGAATTAAATAGGGTTCAATGTGTTTACATTAATATAAAAACATAAATTTTATGTATGTTGATTATTCATACAAGTTGTAAAGATTGGACAACTAAAGTGCTCATATGTGGATATTAGAAAACACATACCTTATTCAACCCATCCAAATTTAAACTCGTTGAATCAAGTCCCCTATTTATTGGAGATTCATTTAACATATGTCCAAACTATAATTAATGACAATAACAACTACATTATTTCTAAAGATACAATAATATGTGTTTATATCTAGAACTACAAAAAAACTATCCTCAAATGCATGAAAAATTTACTAACTATAACACATACCAATCCGATGTTCGGTTCACCATTCTGAATTAACACCTTCCGACCATTATGGAAAAAAATTGCATATTCACGTATATATTCTATGGACATGGAATATATCTCCTCATCTGTTTTGTAAACAAAATTGGCTCAAGAATTGGCTTTATCTCTCTGACGGTTCAAACCAACATCAACACCATAAAAAATTGATCATAAATTTCCTCTGATTGCACTCCTATCATCCTTGCCAACATCTGATATAGGTCGCATCTTTGAATGTGAGGAAAATGCCCCTGTTGGACGAGATACCAAGGGTCGTGGAGGCCTCTACAATGTTGCATTTCGATATGCCTCTTTCTGATCATATGTTCAACCTTTACCAGCCTCATAATAACCAAATAGTAGGCTGGTATAATCAAGGTGCATGCCCATGAAAAACTCTGGATAAAAGAGTCTAGCAAAGTAATGTGGAACCTCATCATTCCACGAAAACTTCTCATATGCTGCCAAAAATCTATTATAAAGATGTCTTGCTATGTTGGAGTGCTTAAAATATTGCACCTTCAACATATTTCGCTTTGGTCCCTCTTTGAAATTGAACATAGAAATTTTATCTTCTTTTGAAACTCTATTTTTTACTACTTTCCATTTATCAGGGCCCATCACCTCCAACTTTCGTCTCCTCATCAAATCGATAAAACTATCAGTCATTGACCCCATCTTTTGATATGCATCCATAAAGTCCTGCAATGAGTGAAAAACAATCTCCAAGCTTTTCTTACTCTCTCGAGGGAGATCCAAACACCTAAAATCATGTTGCATCCTTCTTTTAACACCTGAGCATCGTTTAAGGGTCATTGCTTCAGTATACCCTTCCGAAGGAAGCTCATCACCAACATCTTAGGTATAGGTGGACGTAGGCGTGTAATCTTTTGTTTCTTGATAATGCCCCCCGAATCCACCTTCACCCTCTTCACCAACATTGGAATCTTTACGACAACCACTCTCTCTTTCATTATCTTCTCTTGCATTAAACTCATCCTCTACATATACACATTTGAAACTAATTACAACATTTAACATAAAAAAAAATAGAATATATATATACACACACAAAAATACAAAATAAAAATAAAAAATTATCAAACACATTTTCTTGTCGTGATGTATTCACTGCATTCTCCAGTATTGGAGTATTAATCTGAAACCTATCTAATAAAGATGCATCCATAGAACTATTTTGAGCACATTGTTTGGATGATCTATTCACAGATTTATTTGATAATCTCCTCGTGTGACTAGATTGCATTTGGTCACTACTTTCCCCTCTCAAGCTTCCTTGTCTTTATGAGATATGGGTCTTCGATGTCCTCGGTGTCTCATTCAAAGAAGGGGTTACACTTCCTCCTTAATTGGATAGCCTAGAGCATTTACGAGGCATTTTTGGGGACTCTTGTCTCGACATCTCGCCTCGATAGATATCTTTTGAAAATCCATGAATGTGAAATTTCATAAGTTATAGAAACATAAAATTGAAATATAATTTATAAAACAACTTGAAGGCATTTATGCATTTATAACAACTTCAAATCATCAAATACATATACTGAAAAACTAACAACTATATTTTTTACTATGATGTTTGTTGGAACACGGGCAGACCCGGGGTTCAGCTCCAAGAGCGCACCAACAAGCCCTAGCTATTGGCCCTTTCGGCAATACCTGGGAGGTAGATGTAGTCTCGCCCGAAGGAGCTATGTGGGGGTTGCAGAATAGAATTGTCTGCAACCAGAAGGAATGTAAAGTGGGTTCAAAGTGATAGGTACACAACAATACAGTATTCTTTATCTTCCTGGGACCTACTGCGCAAGATATATCTATCAGATCTAACACAGTAATGCAATAACAGTATACCAATAACAAAGATCAAGACATCAATCACACATACAACACAAGATATACGTGGTTCACCCTCTCTCTAGGGCTACGTCCACAGAAATATGCTTTATAATATATTAAGATGGAGCATACAGTTCTTATCTGTGCTCTTAGCTAGCATAACTTATTTCTTCTCCTCTCTATCTCTCCCCTCTCTATGCACCCAGCTGTAGGGTTGATCTTCGCACCCAGCTGAAGATCTTACAATACAGAAGGCTCTCGTACTCAACACTTCTCTCACACACAATATTGCTCACTCAATCACCCACGACAACAACAATAATCATAACATTAACAACAACACAACCCAGGTCCTCTTGACTTTTATTTATACATTACAATCATTCACTGGCATCCTTAGGTCGAAACCTAGGTGTCAAAATCCTAGATACCAAAACCCTAGGTGTCTAAAAACCTAAGTCAACTTGACCCGCATTTACAGGGCTTTGCTAGCATGTATTTCCTTCCTTCTTGCGCGGTGCTGCAAAGCATCCAATGGTGGATTTTTCTACTTGTTGAGTTGTCCACAATCCTTCTTTCTTTCTGATCTGTCATCCTCGATCTCCTCGTTCAACAACTTGCTTCTTTTTTCTTCGCTCGGTCTTTTCTACTCTTTTTCTCACTTCAACCCAGTAACAGTCATTGTGTCTTCTGCGTAGTTCGCATTTCGCCTTTTCTTCCTTGATATTCTCTTACTTTCATAACCAAGGGCCAACAGGCCTCCAACACTCACTTGTGACTCGTCCCAAGGCACTTCAGATTTGATCCTTCTGATTTGCTTCGACTTCAGGCTATGCGGAGCAACCTCTACTTTCTTCTCTATCCCTCCCTTCCTTGTGCAGACTGTCTTTTCTGTGTCTGATACCCAATTTCAACTGCACCTAGTACCTGGACCCTTTTCCTTGTGTTTTTAATTAGAGCTGCGAGGCAGCTGGTTGTCATAGTACAACTTCAATCAGCTCTCGTTCATTAATCCTTCCTTCCATTCTCCATTTAAAGTCTTCAATTGTGAAGCTCCTCCTTATGTAACATAGGCGATCTCATATGGCCCGAGCCAATGCGTTCGAAACTTCCCAGGATGCTTTATGAACTTACTGTCATATACCAATACTAGATCACCTTGCCTGAATGCCTTCTTCTTGATGTGTCTGTCATGATAGGCCTTCTCTCTTTCCTTTTGTACCTGTTGATGGAATCCTGCAATAATTTTGTCTTCTTCGAGTTCGACCAACTGTGCGAGCCTCTCTTGAACAGCGTCAGTGTCATCCATGTCTGTAAAGGCAACAATTCTTAGGCTTGGTACCAAATATTTCATTGGAACAACAACTTCAAGACCATACACCAACTTAAAAGGGGCATGCATTGTTAGCTTCTTGCAAGTGGTTCTATAGGCCCATAGTACTTCTGGTACTCTTAAATCCTAGTCATCCATGTTCACACTAAAAATCTTCGTCAATGTTGTCTCCAAGATCTTGTTGAATGCTTCCACTGTCCCATTTGCTTGTGGATGGTAAGGCGTGATTTTCTGATGGTGGACTGCAAATTCTTCAGTCGTGGCTTCAATTGTTTTATTTATGAAATGTGTGCCTTGATCACTCATAAGGATCGTTGGGCATCCAATCTTGGTTATGATGTCATCAAATATGAAGAGCGCAACTGTAGTTGCACTACAGTCCTTAACTGCTCTTGCTTCAACCCATCTAGTCAAGTATTATGTCGTGTAATTATGTACCTTTCTCCTGTGCGCTTTCCTGGTGGGTTTGTAGGTCCCACAAAGTCAACGTCTCATTTCTCAAATGCTTGTAGGGTCAGTTATGGTGCTAATGGCATTTCATCTCTTCTAAATGGTTTCACAACTCTTTGGCATACATCGCAGGCTCTGTAATAGTCCTTGGCATCTCTGTGTAAGGTAGGCCACCAAAGACCAACTCTAAGAACCTTATGTGTAGTTGCTTTCCCTATGTAATGTCCTCCTGCGATGCCTTCATGAGCTTCTGCGAGGATTAATGATTGCTCTGACTCCATAACACATCTTCTCAATATCTCATCTGGTCCCATCTTGTATAGTTGCCTAGCTATAATTGAGAAGTCTGCAGCGCGCACTACTAGTTGTTTCTTCTAGAGAATTGTATATTCACTAGGTGACATTCATGTTGGCAAGAACTGGGCTATTTCTGCGAAGTGGTCATCAATATTTCTAATGGCCAGTAACTATGCATCCGACAGTGTATCCTCCAAATTAGTCGGCTCTTCTCTGTGTTCCAACCTTGACAAGTGGTCAGAACCTTTTTTCATCCTTCCTGGCTTAACCACAATTTCAAAGTCATATTCTTGAAATAACAGAAGCTATCTGCATATTCTTCCCCCCAACATTGGCTTGTTGACTAGGTATTTCAGCGCAGAGTGATCAATAAACATTTTAAAGTGCCCTCCCAACAAGTAGTGGCGAAATTTTTGCAGTGCATACATCATGGCTAACCCTTCTCTCTCAGTGGTGGTGTAATTAATCTCAATTGTTGATAGCTTTTTGCTAGCAAAAGCTAACAGATGGTCAATATCTCCTTCACCGGGTTGTGCTAATACTGCTTCCAATGCAATAGAAGACACATCGACATGCACATGAAATTCCTTTCTCCAGTCTGGAAATACTAGAATAGACGCAGTAACCATTTTTTGTTTCAGTGTGTCGAAGCTCTGCTAGCATTCTTTTGTCCAACTAAACTGACAGTCTTTCTTCAAAAGCTTCTCCATGGGTGTTGTAATCTGGGCATATCCTTTAATGAACTTCCTATAGTATCCAGTATGTCCCAGCGCAGTGCACAGTTGTTTGACTGAAGTAGGAGGGGGTAGATCAACTATAATGGAAATTATAGATGGATCGACCAACAATCCCTTCTTGCATACAATATGACCTAACAACACTCCAAATGGTGAGAAGAAGATGCATTTCTTCAGATTCAAGTCAATTTGACACTGCTTGCATTTGTCCAACATTAGCCTTAGACATTCAATATGCTTTTTCAATAAACTAAAAACTGTCCAATCATCAAAATATGCTTCTAGAAATTTATGCAAAAACTCCTTGAATGCTTCGACCACCACCCTGCAAAAGATGGTTGGGTCATTCTTCAATCCAAATAGCATCAATGTATACTGGTAGGATCCCCATTTTGTTGCAAACGTGGTCTTATGGCGATCTTCCTTGGCAATTTGGATCTGATGGTATCCTGAAAATCCATCAATAAAAGAATATACCTCCTAGCCTCCCACATTATCTAACACTTCGTCAGCGAATGGTGTAGGAAAGGGGTCATGCAAGAAGGCATCATTCAACTTCCTGAGATCTACGCAGATCCTGAGCTCTCTTGTCTTCTTATCCTGTACCACCATAGGGCTAAACCACTCTGACTCTTCCACGGGTTCTATAATCCCTGCTTCCAGCATTCTGTCGAGCTCAATCTTCACTTTCTCCTTATATTTAGGGTTCAATCTGCAGGGTCTCTGTTTGACTGGTCTTGTATCTGGTTTCAAAGGGATACTCATATCTCCCATAGGCCCTTTAATTCCCTTCATATCAGTGAACTTGGTTGGAAACAAGTCCTAATATTCATGCAGTAATTCTGTAATCTTGTCAATAGTGGCAACATCCCAATAATCTCCAACATTTGCAAGCTGCGGTGTCTATTATGTTCCAATATTGACCTTCTTAATCTTGATTGGTTGTCCAATTAATGGTAGCTCAACTCCTAGTCCTTACACGTCTCTTTGTCCTTCTGTTTCTGCGATGTTCACCTTTTTCGGATCGTCGTCTTCATCAACATTGATGTTGTAACAACCTTGCAGTTTCTGGAGAGGAGCAGTCCATTTGTCCTCTTCTTGCTCCAAAGGGAGGTTAGATTCCTCCTCAAATACTTTATCTCTTACAATCTGTAATGTTTGATCTACTGAAGGAAACTGACTTTCAAATAAGAAGGTGGTTACAAAATTCTGAGTCACACCTTCCCAATCTGCAGTAATGAGGCACAACTCCACTTGAAGGTACCAGTTGATAGGGGTTGTGTCTAGTGTGTTAATGAATTTGTGCACCCACTGCTCTTGAGGAATGTTACTTCAGTCTTCTTCGCAACTTCACACATGGTCCTCTGGGAAGTTGCGACCTGTGTATCGAACTTCTCAGCTTTCTACTTGTGTTGAGAACCGCATTGTCATCAAGGTACGACATTGTACCCAGTCTGCAATGTTGTTTTAGTGTGTCCCCCACCATCTTGTTGGGGTTTCTCTTAGGGCTTCATCCATTGCCAACAATCTTTGTTGCATTGGTACACTTTCTTCAAAGTCCGACAATAAGGTTTCTAAAGGATTCAGACCATCAAAGGTGGGTAAGTTACTTACTGTTGTGCCGATATAACGAACTTCTCTAGTTAATCTAGCACATATTCTTGTAGATACTTCATACATTTTATTCTGCCAGTTCTCTAATGCTTCTTCTGATTCTGATGAACATGCGTTGTCACTTCGCTAGCTTAGGTTTCCATCGGTCGTAGGATTAATGTAATCATGTTGTCTAGATGTTAGTTTGTATATGTTTTCAAGCTCATATGTGCGGTCTTCCTCTCTGATGGGCTCTGTGTATCGTTGAAATTCATCTGGATATAAGGGTGCAATGACCCTAAGGCCATCTCTTTCAAACGTCATACATCTTTTCTTTAAATCAACCACAATGGAAATATTGAAAGCCTAATCAATTCCTAACAGCGCAGGGTAAGGACAACTATCATCAACTGTCTCAATTACCTCAAAATCTACAAACGTTCTTACTTCGTCGATGTCCATAGGGAGATGCTCCAATCGTCCAATGGGGCTGACAACGTGTTGATTAGCAATCCTAAGTTGATAGGGGAGTAGATCAACTTCGGTTTTCCCATCAGTGCCCAAGTTTGCTTCGTCGTGACATTGACCTCCGACCCTAAGTCGAGGACCACATAGTCTATATCATATTCTCCTATTTGAGCATTCAAGTGTAATTCCTTATTTGTCCTTCTCTTTTTAGTGATTTGGTGTACTTCCCTATTCAGTAAGGGGTCTATATTTCCTAGCTCATACTGTCTGATTAAATTTTGTAGTTCTTGTACAACGCTCTCATCCTGAATCAACTTAATGAAAGTATATAAAAATTCCATGAGCTTGCTTACCTCTTTACCTTCTTTTGGCGAAGCAGACTGATCGAATTCCAGAGGCATTCCATATTCTCTTACTTTTGGTCGTGTCTTTGATGAAGAACCTTGGTTTTCTTTGAACTCTTTTCTTACCTCCTCAAATATATGTCTTTCTTTCTTTACATCAAAAGTTTGGGTCTTCTCTGGAGCTTTCTTGATTCTTGAGTCTTATGTAGTATTTCCTTGGGTCAGTCTGTCTTCTTCTGTAACAACGCCTCGTCTAGTAATAAAAACGACTCTGGGGTCTTCTCCACGAGGTTCGACGTATATCAATTGCACTTGCAGGTTCTGTTGAGGCCCTCTTCTTTCCTGAAGCTTAGCCAACAATGTTGGACATTCCTCGATAACATGCTCGAAGGAGTTTCAATAGCTGCAAGTGGTAAAAGGGTTCTGACAGTCCCTTGCTAGGTGTCTTGGTTGTGTGCAGTTATAACATATTATTTGTCCTCGGCCTCGACCCATACCTCCTCCTCCTCCTCGTCATTTGAATCCACCACGAGGATTGAAGTTTCCTCTCCTAAGGGAGTTATATTGCGTAGTGTTTCCTTCTTGTTGTACTTCACCTTGAATTTTGTATATGTCTCTTGACCTTTCATGCATGAGATCATAAGCCTTACAATCCCTATCATCATGCCCCATGGACTTATGGAATGTGAAATACAAATTTATGGGAGTATGAACATATTTTTGCATGTAATAGCACTCACCAGGGCGATGTCTATTTCTGCAGACCTCACACCAACGTAAGGTGACTTGCTTCAAAGGGCTCAGAGCTCCAGAGGCCAAGTATTCATGGAATAAGGGACAGTGCTCCTTGTCATGGCCTTCTGATCTACATTTGACACACTAGATGTCTTCTATTTTATCTTTTCCCTTGTATTTTTTCATATCTTCGACGTGCAGAGACAAACTAGTTAGCTGACTCAATATTTGACTCATACTTGAGCTGGATTCTCCCATAGGGGATGATTCTAACTTCATGGCGATCTCCAGTGCCTCTGCCTGCGAAGCAATATTTTGTTGCATCAGAGGAACTCTTATGTGTGGTAAAAGGGCAGCAATGAACCACTCTTTGTTCTGCTCATCTGGGATCTGAAAAGTCAATCGGCCTGTTAAGGTCTTAAATCTCTGATCGAATTCCCAAACGGGTTCAGCTACCTTCTGCTTGATCTCTTCCAGCTCTGTAATACATTGTGACTCTGACTTGGGTTTCTTGAACCCTGCAGTCAACTCATTCTTGATCTCATTCAGTGGCTTAGGTTGTGCAAGTCCTTGAACCAGCTTCATCTACCAGCTCAGTGCGCGATCTTGAAGGGTAATACTAAATTGATTTCTTTTAACAACTTCATCAGTGACATTTTTAATATTCCATATGACTTCACACAGAAACTAGTGTTGATTAGGGTCTTCAGACCCATCTCCCCTAAAAATAGGGAGCCTCATCTCATCTGCCATAGATCTTCCTATGGTTCCTGACTGAAAATGTGGTGGACTACTAGTGATAGTGCTCTGAATGCTCTGGTGGCTTGGATTACTCTGATTTCTTAATGCTACCAAGTCAACAAGAGGAACAATAGTACTTACTTCAGCAGTCTGCGCAGTTCCTGAACTTTTTGGCTCTTCCTGGCGGGGCTCTTCAACTTCCTCTTCTTCTGCCCTAGTGGGTTTTGAATTCTCTTTGTCCGTCAAATTTGCCTCTTCTCCACTGTAGAAACCCTCATCTCTATAGTTCTTCTTGAACAGGTTCGTAAGATGAATTTCTCTGAACGCTCTCCCACTACGTGTATGTCCAACCTTTATGTCATTGTCGTTGACTGAATTCTTTAACATTAGCCTTTTCAAATCCAATCAATATATTGTATCTTCAAGATGTTCTTCTCATGCAATATCATCTTGATCCTCAACTTCAGAAAATGTAAAAATATTCCTCTAGGTCCCTTGAAGAAATATCTCTCGGCTTGGCTATATGACTACTCTGTCAACAACAAACCCGGTGATGTACCCTCCAATGGTGCTATCAAACCAATGATCTACTTCTCTTGATACGGCGTTATCAACTCTTTTGACCTTCTTGATCAACGCTGACGTCCAAACCGCAGGAGGTCTAGATATGATCTCAAACTGGGTATCTGCTAACCTAGCTAACCACTCATATAGCTCATGATGGATTCCTCCAAAGAAAATCTCATGTATATCAGTAAAGATATATCTCTCCAACCAGTCCTTTGTACTAAGATTAGGGTTCTTTTTCTAGGATTCAGCGAAGTCCTTCTCTTGATCCTCTATCCACTTTTGGATTTCTGTCTTTTATGGAAACCACCTTGACATTCCCTCAAAAAGATTATTGTCCCGGCAATAGAACCATTTGCTGGCATAGGGGCAGACCCAGGGTTTATCTCCAAGAACGCACCAACAAGCCCTAACTACTGGCCCTTTCAGCAACACCTGCAAGGCAGATGCAGTCTCACCTGAAGCAGCTATGTGGGGGTTGCAAGACATAATTGTCTACAACCAAAAGGAATGTAAAGTGGGTTCAAAGTGATAGGTACACAACAATCTAGTATTCTTTATCTTCCTAGGACCTACTGCGTAAGATATATCTATCAAATCTAACACAGTAATGCAATAGCAGTATACTAATAACAAAGATCAGGACATTAATCGCACATACAACACAAGATATATGTGGTTCACCCTCTCTCTAGGGATACATCCATGGAACTGTGCTTTATAATATATTAAGATGGAGCATACAGTTCTTGTTTGCGCTCTTAGCTAGCAGATCTTCTTTATTCTCCTCTCTATCTCTTCCCTCCCTACGCACCCAACTGTAGGGTTGATCTTTGCACCCAGCTGAAGATCTTACAATACAGAAGGCTCTCGTACTCAACACTTCTCTCTCACACAATATTGCTCACTCAATCACCCACGACAACAACAATAATCATAACATTAACAATAACCCAACCCAGGTCCTCCTAACCTTTATTTATACATTACAATCATTCACTGACATCCTTAGGCTGAAACCTAGGTGTCAAAACCCTAGATACCAAAACCCTAGATGTCTAAAAACCTGATTCAACTTGACCCGCATTTACTGGGCTTCGCCAGCCTGTCTTTCCTTCCTTCTCACGCGGTGCTCCAAAGAATCCAATGGTGGATTTTTTCACTTGTTGAGTTGTCCACAATCCTTCTTTCTTGCTGATCTGTCATCCTCGATCTCCTCGTTCAACGACTTGCTTCCTTTTACTTCGCTCCGTCTTTTCTGCTCTTTTGCTCACTTCGACCCAGTAACAGTCACTGTGTCTTCCGCGCATTTTTCATTTTGCCTTTTCTTCCTTGATCTTCGCTTACTTTCATAACCAAGGGCCAACAATGCTATATATAATGAACATGAAAATATTTAAATATAAAAAAAAAAATGTAACATGTAGAAGATAATCTATATCTATGTGTAAATTGTAGAAGGTAATTTATAAGATAATATATGTGTAACATGTTAAAATTTAAGGACAAAAAATATAGATAACTAAAACAAAAATATTTATTTTAATTTCTAAACATTAGTTACTTGTATGTTACAATTAGCAAGACATTAAAACTTCTGATCCATAATATGGTAGCATAAAAACAATAACTGACAGAACATTTACTTAGCTGAAACAAGAAACAATATTACCTAATATGATGTTGTTATCCTCTTAGATATATGCTCAGAAAAAAAATTAAGGGATCATTGATCAAACCCTGAGGGTAGATCTCATCATGACCCTTAGAATACATTTCCAAGAAGAAATATTAGGGTAAAATATCAAAAGACTAACCAACATGCCAATCATCAAGTAAAAGGGATGAAACATGACATCGTTGTCTAGTCTAGTGGTTGAAAGAGAGGCCACTAACAACCTTAATAAATTCTTTCCGAAAAAAACATAATTTCTACAACAATAGACAAAAGTTTTAACAGTTCTAGGGTTTCCCTATCAAACCATGTTCAGGGTACTAAGAGTTGCAAGGTAAGGAAACATACACATGCGGCAACAACAATAGAAGAGGAAAACAAAAACATACACAGGGTGGCGTCAACAAGGAGATGAGGAGGGCAGAACTAGCAAGGAGAAGAGGAGGACAACACCAACAAGGGGAACCAGAAACCCCAAACAACAATTGAGAAGAGACCTGTGGTAGGATGGAAAAGACCCTTCGGGGTCAGAAGTAGCAAGAGGTTGTGTAGGTAAGCCCATGGTGTCTTAATACACCAAGAATAATTGTCCTAGAGGGGCCACAACCACTCAACAATCTGAACAAGAAGGAGCCGCAAAAAACCTCAGATCAGAACTTGTCTTAGAAGAGAGAGAGTGTGTGTGTGTGTAACAAGTGAGGACAGGTCTCTTTTATAGTTTTGGTAAGTAGGTTAGGGATAGCATATTATTCCTAACTTTAGGGTTAGGTTTAAACCCTAAAAATTAAATAATTTGAGCAAATAATATTCTATAACATAAAATATTAATTGTTAAATCATAAAAGTTGACAAGAAAAAAACAAATCAAGGAGAGGGGATCCAAAGTCAAGGCGTCTGTAATTCTTTAGGAAGAAGAAAAGAACCAAACCAAAAACCCACACAACAATTAAGGGGGACATAGCTCAAGCAAGGGAGGTTTCAAGACAAAGTCAACAAGGTAAGTTCTTCTTTAATGGAAGAATGTCCACATGAGTCTCATGATATAACTTATAATATTTTATCATCCCAACATACGAGGAAGATCAATGATGTGATCATGCCCTTCTTATTAACTACTCCTAGGTCTCATGGACCATCCCGGGAGAGAAGAGGGTCACACATTATCTCGATTTGGTACTTAAACAAGAAATAAAATAAAAGAAGAAGACATAAATATCCAATGGGTTACCCTCTCTTTTATATGGCCCTAAATATAACTCATTTTTACATAGATTCTTCAAATAGAAATGGGACTAAGTGGATTGGACTCAAATTTCATTTTCCACTAATTTTAAAATTAAATTAATTTAAAATCAATTGTTTAGATTTACCTTCAACCTAAAGCAACAACAACCAACAACCACCAACAACAACCAATGACCCTTGTGTTAATCGTAATGACTCTTACATGTATAAGTAATAAGGTTGATTAGGATCATAATCTTATCCATATTAACCAAGTAGGTGTTACTTACTCTATTACACTTACTTAACAAGACTAAATTAGTAGTAGTGATTAGCATGATTGAGTTAAATGAGTACACATAACAAGTCAATAGTGATCTCAATACTAAGCAGGAAACAAGCACATGTTAATTACAAGTATTTCTTATATGTTTCTTATATTATAGTGTACATATCCTTATAGTAATGAATAGAGTGAATCAATGAGATTACTAGTCAATAGCTAACTTGTTGCAAGTTGTGTAAACTAACATGTAATTCGGCCCTATCCATGTACAAGGATAGGGTCGAATTCGGCCCTGTCTATGTACAGGGACATGCATGAATTTGTCCATGTCCTTGTAGAGGGTCGGGCTCAAATTCGGGCCTATCCCTGTACATGGGCAGGGCCAAATACGGGCATTGTCGGTCATTTTGAAACTAAATACATAACAAATATATTATGATTCTCTTTTCTTTTAATGTTGGGAAAAATAATATCATGTACCTTCAATTACATGCTTTGCTAGAAACTTGACGGTCATGACTGTCTCCCCTTTCTCCTTTCCCTTTCTACCCTCCTTATTGTTTTTTAATAAGAGCATATTAGAAGATTTTGAAAGATTTTTGCAGCAAAGTTGAAGCTACAGTGAAAGTTATCTGCCCAAGTGCTATTACTATCTATGTGTTTGTTATATCAACAGGACCAAACCCCCTCGTACATGTCATCAATAGTAATAAAAACCTCATGAAAGGGGTTATACTTATTACTAGTAGTTGAGCTAACACCCTTTGTTTAGTTTACCATATTACAAGGATATGTGTTATAAGCTTACTAAGTCACTTGGAGTTATGCTAGTTTGATTCATTATGTAAACATCGTACTATGATTCTACTCTACTATACTGTATCAGTAGTATCACCATTTGATTGATATGTGAATAAGCTACGAGGTTACTATAAGGTATACGTATTAATTGCTTGAATAGTACCACTTGTATGATTAATCTTAGTAAGGTTTAATCCCTACTTGTTACCATATGTGAGACCTTATACGTATCTAATATTGAACAATATTGTTAATTATAGAAATAGCCACAAGTAAACCAATGAGTAGAACAGAGCTTATACGAACAAGTTAACTAATCTAAGTGTAATCATAACCCTGATCAAGTAAGTTGGTTTCTACATAACATACGACTTTGATTACTGATAGCTCGATAAAGTAGGTAGTATGATCATAGTAATTAGGGAAACATTCAATCCATAAGTGGTATCAAGTTAGCCAATATGACTAGTAAGCTTTAATCAGGTGAAGTAATGTGAATAAGACTAATCTCTACCCTTGTACATAGATGAGGTGTTAAAGAAGTAACAAGCTCGTCTTTCAATAAGGTAGTCTATGATATGCTTATACATTAGGGACTTATGATTACTATTCTTAATATGTAAGGTTATGTTGCTTAATTGATCACATGTTCATTATGCTTATATTAGTGATGAGTATAAGTAATGGAAATCATAGGTAGTTATAGAGCTTTTGTATCACAGTATAGAGTTTTAAGTAAGCTTATACAAGTACTCATGTCAATTAATGGTTGTACTTCATCATTAGGGATTATTAGGCATTCACTCATAATCATGCTTTAACACAGCTTAAGTAAGGGTAATCATACTAGTTTATGTACATAACTCTAATCGTGTTACCAATAAGGGCATTACTTCTATGTAGAATAGTTGTAACATGATGCTTCTAAGAGCTATATGAGTAATAAGCCTTGTTCAGGGATAGATGTACTATGCCTTATATGTATAACATTGTTTATGAGTTGAATGGTGATAACAATACTAGTAATACAATTATAATAAGTATAGATATGCTAGTAATCATTGGTACTCGGATCAAGAAGCTCATGTACTCAATACAAGAGTAGAATCACAGTACTATATGAATGATATTGGATACGGTGTAATCATAGTATGTTGAATAAGAGAACCTAAGCCTCGTGATACCCATTGATTTGAATCACCACTTGTATCGTAATAAGTCCTAACGATTTCCCTTATTCATATTGCATATTCATCAGGTAATCTAGCCCTTTTACTCGAATGTGGTAATATAGGTAAAGTAATCCCATTGTATTCATAAGATGATGGCTATTATACTCATGTATTTGCCTCGTTTGATCGATTCCATTACTTGCTTAACCGTGTTCACATGAACTAAGGGGAATCATTGGATTGGTAACCTCAACGATGATACTAATCATAACTAGTATACCATATTCATTAGGGTAAGAACATGACCAAGCAGAGCACATTTACCATAGTTCTTCGTATGATAGTAAAAACCATTACCCTTACTAACACTAAGCTAGATATAAGTATTATACAGATACCACCAATCTGCTTATCACCAGTATTCACCCTTATTGTTTACATAATCACAGTAATTAAATTAACTATAATATCTCACTTTCCAAGAATTATTCCACGAAGTCCCATTGCATATATCATTTTAACTTCCATTCTTTTCACCCTTGTGATATAATTTTACATATTAAGAGTGTTGAACTACTTTTATTATTTCTCGGGCTATTATTAGTTACCGCATTATTTACCCCTGCTAATTTCGTAAAAACCAAAGTTCATGAGTTCTAATCTGTTGCAAGCAAATTTCCCTGTGGAGTAGCCAATTGTTAACGCAAAAATGTGCAACAAGGATCCTACATGCAAAAGGTTGCAATGCACACACTGTATTTATTGTATTCGATTACTATATTATATAATTAATAGGTGGGACCCCTTGAAGGAATATATTAAGTTGATTTCGCTCCTTTTCTTTAAAAAAGAAATGCAGCTTGCAAACAAATGACTTGATTACAGTTTGGTATTCTATCCTATCACACATACACGAATGGTTTCTTGCATGACTATTTATGATGCTACTCATCCTTATATTGCATTGAATATATTTTCACCATGTTTTAAAAGAAAAGAAAAAAAAGGAAAAGATTCATCGCGCCAGTGCTATGCTACTTACGATTATAAAGTTTTGAAACTTGTTGTTGTTATAAGCTTGCGACATATTAAAAGGGTGGTTGAGTTTCATTTGATGCACATATATATCATATAACAACGATGATATCATATAGAGGTTTCATATTATACAAAGTTGTTGCATACAAGTATGGATGAGTTCGACTTGCAATTAAGTTCATATACGATATGGATACCATATAACATGTTACTTGATTGTTAAGTTGGTATCATTGGTTGATTAAGCGTTGATACTTTATGTCATTTGTGAATGTGGTATATTAATAATTTTGGGATATGTTATGATTGCAGGTTCGATAATATTTCAATGCATGGTACAGAGCTCAAATATTGAGTCTGAGCTGGCAATTCAGTGAGTTCCATCGTGTAACGTCTAATTAGTTATCATGGAGGAGTTGGTAAGTTTTGTTTCTGGCCATCCGATTTTGAAGCGATGTGAATTAAAGGAGAGTTAATGCACTCTTTGTTGTTTTTCCCTTCTGAGGTATACCACATTTTTTTTCGCATTGTCACTTGTTTGGAAATTCTCTGTTGTTGTTAGTTGAGGGTTTTGTACTCTAAAACTTGTGTTGGTGGTTGGATAATGATCTTTGGTTGTTCTCTTGTGGCTATTTAGTCGACTTAGATAGCTATGGACATTTTTGGCTCTTCTGGCATCAATAGGTTACTCTGCTAAGGTAATTTTGAATATCGACTCAATTTTGGTTGCATGATGTATGTGTGTTATGAGTGTGACTCTGTGTCATGTGTGGAAATTTAGGAGACTATGAATGGTGAGTTATTATATGTTTTGGGTTAATATGAAATAAAAAAATAACTAGGTTTTGAACGCCAATAATACTTCCAACCCGGGTTTTGCATTGCAACTTATGACACATCTGGGTTTAAAAAAAAAAAGTTGTGATTGAAGTATGAAAGCAAAATCTCACCAGCTTGATTGCATTATTGTCATGCTTATGTGGGTTTATTTTGATTTGCGGCCTAATATCGTGCATCATTTATTTCTTGTACATTTGGTATGGATTTCGTTTTAAGACAAAATAAACAAAAAGCACACAATTTGCATTATCAAAGTTATCATTTCGACTTCGTTTAAAGGGAAATTGCAAATAAATGTTTGGGCACATTGTGTAATGACAACTCGGTTTCATTGTGACAAGTGTTGGGCATATGCATAAGTTTCAAAATGGATTTGATTTGATACACCTCTTGTTGGTATGGGTTTAAGTTCGCTTGTCATTAATAGGGTTATGGTTTTATCATTTTAAAGGGGTTCGAAATGTAGGTTTCAACTTGCCTTCTTGTCTCGACTTGCTCTTATTTTTGGATTCAAGGATAATTTTGAGCTATTGATTGTTTTCAAAGAATAAGATGTGAAACCCTACATTCTTTTTCGTGGACTTCGTGACCGAGATTTAGGCCTGCTTATTAATATTTGGTTCTGCAAATAATTTTATGCACAAGACAGAGTTGGAAATGTTGTATAAGATTGAGTGATGAGATTGCAAGCATGTGAGTAGTTCAACATCACATTATTGGGCTTGTATTGGTTGGCATATTGATTACAAATCTTGTCATCTGCAAATATTTTTCAAAAGAAAACCCTACATTGATGGCACCCAGATTTCGACAGTTATTTAATGACCATTGTATGAACAATAAATGTGGCAATACAAAGATGAGAATTAGTTCTTGTGCTCTATTGGATTGATATTAGATTGGATTCATCATGTTGTTAGTCTGAATTTTATGGATAAAGTGTATTTGAAAAAACAAAGTTTGAATGGATTTACTTAAAAGAATTTAGATATGGTCCTTCTTACAAGAAGTTATACAGAAGAATTTTCCAAGATGTTTGTTAATACATTTTGATTGATGAATTGGATTCCAAAGAATCAAAAGGCAAATAACTACAGAGCTTTATTTTACAGGCCTAGAATTGTTCTCATTGATGGATGATTGATGGGATGATAAGTTGTATACAGAAAGAACATTGATCATTTTCATTTCTCGTCCATGATTTCACTTTACGCAAATTATAAATCCCTCATTTTTCCCAAAATCATTTTATTATTATTCCCATGTTCTGTTTGTATAGAAGCTCTTTAATTTGAAAAGATTGATAAAAGGAAAGTTTTAAATAAGAACAACTAGTAGCACTAGTGAAATCTACAGTTGAGTATCACTATACAAATGATCTTGAATTAAGAATTAATCTTGTTTAGAATAATAATTGTTGTTTCCCTTTCATACACATCACTTGTCATTCATTACAAATCCAATCATATCCTAAATATCATTGAACTGTGGATCTAAGTTAGGAGAATGATTATGATTGATACATGCAGAGTAATGGATTGATTGCATGTATGCTAGTGTGTAGACTAATAAGAGCCAATATTTTGAATTTATCTTTAGGCAAAGTAAATTGATGGTTGATTAGTTTTTCTTGTTTCACATTCTGATTGGAGTTTGTTTTCAGACAATGAGTTTTTTCAACAGAGGAAACCATGCAAAAGGTAGAGGTAGTGGCAGAAACATTTATTGGCAAAGATGCAATAGGAGACCTAGATTCTCCATTCATTTTGATGCTTAGTGGACGAAGGAGTGTTTTAGCCACATCCTAGATTAGAAAGGCCTCCTTATCATCCTCATCCAAGTCTTTCAAATGTCTATGTTCCAACTCATGTGTCCCTCCAGCGAGATGTCCCTATCAATGATGGTTGTAAAGATATTGTTCATTCTCTTGTAGTCCATCATGATGGTTGGCCCACAATTTAATTTGCATTGACTCCTGCACCTCCACTCAACCAACATACCTAGCACATTGATCGTATTGCATCCCCTTCTAAGCCCTCACATAAAAGTAAAAGACTCAAGACAGTCATCCATGAGCTTAAGTCAAGCAAAGACAACAAAAAAATGATCACTCATTCTAATTCATATGATGATTCATCCCAGTCAGTCACTTCCCATTCTCACCAAGTTGATGAAAACTCCTCATCCTTGGATGAAGTTCACCCTTAAGCATCCAATCAACCACACTCTGAGAAGGCCAACTCAACAAACAAAGCAATGGAAGGGTTTTGCCCAAAACCCCAACGAGAACGATGGCTACAAGAGCACTCAATAAGATATCAAATCATAATGCCAAGGGGAAGGGTTGCTCCTCTATTTATCCTTCATTTGGACCTTCTATATCTTTCCCCTATTTTGACCAAATCAAATCTTTTCGCTCCAACTCCATTTAAATATAATAATTTATTTTAATTAATGTCACTTTTAGGGTTTGTCAATCTTTTAACCTAGTGACACCTCCTTGACTCCCTTTTTCCTTGTTGACTATAGCCTACGAGATTCATATAGGCTATTGAGTCACCCCCCATCATGGTCAATTGGAAGGGGATATTACAAGGAGTCACTTTGCCATATGTGAGTTGAAAGCTTAGATCGGGGGGGCAGGTCATCCAGGGATGTCAAATAAGAGATGTTGGAAACCTTTTTTGAGTAAATAATTTGAGACACCCTAACAACATTCATTAATTAGTTGGGAATCAATAGTGGCGAAGCCAACTAGAAGTCATAAAATCTTGAGAAATGAGGGGCCCATATATTCAAGGGGGGAGATATGCTTCCACCCTATCCATTTATCATTATCTACCCAAATGAAGAGGTCTCCTAGCTTGGTTAAACCATTTCTAATGCTCCAATCCTTAAGGAGTTGTATGTATTCATTATCTCCCAAAGGTGGATTCCCCATGATGTTGTATGTACATAAGTTGATAGAGGCCCCATTCCCCAAAAGTCATGAGAGATGAGACTGGATTAAAGGGGTGGCCACTTTAATGAGTTTCCAAACTATAGATCCTTTAAAATTTGAGAGAGGGTCATCCAAACATCGAAGCCTAGAGATATTGAAATATCTAGAAATGAGGGTCCATTTCCACCGATAATAAACTCTCGAAATTAGCCTCCATGTTATTTTTGCACCCAATGCAACATTCATGAGAGAAGGATCTATGATTGCTAAACCACCTTTTTCCCATGGTTGGTAGATTGTTGACCAGTTAATGAGATGAAACTTTTTTGTATTGGATTTTCCCCCTTCCTAGAGAAAGCACCTTGTGTTTTTTCCTATTTGCTAAAGAACCCCTTTAGGTGCCAAAATTGTTTCACATTGAAAGATTGTTAAAGAGGAGACAATAGACTTAATAAGTACAATTTTACCTACAGGGTTGAGCCATATAACACCCAAATTATGTATTTGGCTTGCCATTTTGCTGAGAACTTCTTGCCAAGATTGGGATGAAGGAGACTTGAGAGATATCGACATGCCCAAATATTTGAAGTAGGACCAATTCTCTACAATGGGGAAGCTGAGAACCATGGAAATAGCCAGTTACAGATCCTGTGATATGCTTCATCCAAAGATATGACTTTTGTTGTTGTTTATTTGTCCCCTTAGAGCTAGGAGAAAGAGATCCATGACCTTCTTGAAACTTTTGGAAATTATGGTTGAGGCAGCCCCTAGGAGAAGTGTGTCGTCGACAAATTTTGAATGATTAATTCCTTTAACTCCATGCGCTAGATGCATACCTCAAAGTCTTCCCATTCGACATTCAAATTCCAATGTTATGCTTACAGACTCTACCATTAAGATAAATATGGGGGGGGAGAGGATATCCCTAACGTAAACCCCTATTGGAATGAAAGAGTTAAGAGGACCTTCCATTTAACGTTGTTGCAATCAAAGGGGATCCAATACAGGCTTGAATCCACTCTATAAAGGCTTCTGAGAACCCAAATTTTTTGAGAACAACAAAGAGAAAAGAGTGTCTTACCATGTCTATCTTAATGACCATCCCTCTTTGTTTTTTGTTGCAACTTGAATAAATGGATTCTTGAACTAAAATAATATTATCTATGATTTAACAATATTCCATGAAACCCCCTTGATTGTTAGAAATGAGCTTGGGAAGGAGAGGTTTGAGCCTGTTTGCTATTATTTTTGTAAGGACTTTGTAAGCATAATTGCAGAAGGAGATCAATCGAAACCGAGAAAAGATGGAGGTATTGGTTTCTTTGGGAATTAATGCTAAAAAGGTAGAATTTGTAGAGCCACCTACTTTTTTTTTCCAAGAGTATAGTTTAGCATTCTTTTTGGATCATGTTTGTTTGTTTCCCATAAGACTTTAAAAAAGTGGATGAGGAAGCCATCTGGCCCTGGGGCCTTGTCCTATCTTAGACCCCAAATGGCTTGGGAAATTTATTCTTTATCGATTTCTCTGAGCAAGGCTTCATTTTCTGCTTGTGACATGCATGTTAGAATGTTTTCCAACATTGTTTGTCTTCTTATCTTTGTACCTTCATCACTCTCCTGAGTGTAAAGCCTTTCATAATGTTGAATCACTACCTCCTTAATCTGATCAAAGTTGTTTGTAGTGTGCTCTGTTTCCCAATGTATTTTTTGAATTTTGTTCTTATGGCGCTTATACTGATATTTCGTGTGAAAAAAA
>ML788182.1:452453-470679 GCA_009831015.1 Picea engelmannii | reverse complement strand
CAAGGTGCTTTCCTAGCATCGGACACGATTTGAGGCATAAATAGTGGTATTGTTTATTAGTCAACTCCATCCTGCTGTTATAAGGACATGTTTAGGGTTTGTTTGCAGATTTTTTGTGCTGAGGAGAGTTGTGCCATCAGTAAAGAGTTGATGAGAGATATGCTTAATCTCGAAAGTGAGTAAACTTTAGGTTCTGTAAATGAGAGCAAAGCTGTAAAGTAATTGGAGTCTCGTCTAGAGGGTTGTAATTGAAGTATCCTCTAGAGGGTTGCACCTAAGGACCAAAATCTCATTCAAAGATCTTGCTTTTCTAGAAACAATAATCCTCCTTGAAATATGAGATTTCTCTTAGTTTTTTAGTTGTTGAGCAAATTGAACAACAAAGAATCACCTGGCACAAAGAACCAACTTGATTTTTCATTTGGCTTTCTTATTCTAGCTCCTTTGTATGTTATTTTTCCATGATCAGGTCACATGTGATAAACATTAATGACCATCGTTACTTTAGGCTTTGTGTTATACTAGTCTATAAAGTTCATGTAGATAAAGTTTAATTCACAAATTCAAAAACATGTTGTTATTACATGTTCCAGTACAATTGAGAGTTATGTAGTTATGTGACGGCGAGGACCATCTTCTTCAGTGATTTCAAAGGCTTTCTTCTTTAGGAAGAGGGATTGAGGAATGCAAGAATTAGCAAAGGAAATTCTTCTTGAGCCTATGCTGCCAAGCATAGGGCAAGACATCCATGCATAAGAAGTCAGGAACAGAGGGGACAAAAACATAACGGACAACAGAAAAAGAAGGTCAAATACTGCAATTGTGGGAAGAATGGCCACTATGCCAAGGACTGCTGGAAACCCGAGGAGCAATCCAGCAATATTGCAGAAAAGACCAAGGAGCATGGGTATGTTGTTGCTTGATATGCCTCTCATGATGAAGATTCTTAGCTTATAGACAGTGGAGCTAGTAGGTGCATGATTGGATGCAAGGAGTTGTTTTTAGACCTTAAGGAATCAAGAGGTGATTCATTAATCTTTGGCTAACAAACATGTGTCGCTAGTTGTTTGAAGCGGTCAATCCCTGTTATTTTACATGATTGTAAGGGGAAATTGATTGGTTCAGTTCTTTATGTACTAGGGTTGGGTAGGAATTTGTTTTTTGTATATCAATTTTCTTTTGTTAACCACTTTGTTGTACAATTCAAAGATGGAAAATGTCTTGTGAAAAATAAAAATAATGATTTCATTTCAATAGGACAGGGATAATGGCCTATACAAACTTTGGGGAAGTTTTTCAAAAAGTTTGATTTTGCAAATGTATTTGAGATATCTCCTAAGTTAAAGATATGGCATGAACGTATGGACATTTGGGGAAGAAGTTGCATGGATTAGTTGTTGATTTATCTGCTTTTACTTCTGATAACTTCTTTTGCGAGGCATGTGTCTACGATAAATAACATAAACAAAAGTTTGGTAAAATTCCAGTTCAAAGAGCATAGACACCTTTAGACATATGTTGTTCAATGTTGGAAGAGTTGCTTGGGGTGTAACATCCCCGTTTTCAAACCCCACACTAGCGATGTATATTGTAAATGTGATTTATGGCCGAGGGCCAAGTGATGTAATATTTAAATGATGTATATTGAATATAATAAATAAAATGTATCACCAATTGCAAATGGACACGGAAAAAGATTTGGGGGCTTAGTTTCCACAAGAGAGGGAAGGGGTCCAAGGAGGAGACTTTACCCATGTCTATTAAACCCAACCCTTTTCTTTCTAAATTATCCTTATTATGAGCCTTTTATTTTTTGGTTGAGTGTATGAGAGCCCAATCATTAAACTCATGTAAGAGGGTGGGTGTAAGTCACATCCCATAGTTATTGGGGAGCATCAGGCTGAAGTACAATCAACATTGGGCAGAGTTAGCAGTCAATTGTCTTGGAAAGATAGAGGAAATTTGTATGGGTAGAGGGGGCAGAATTAGTCATTCACGTTTCTGCATGGAGAGCAATTTTTATGGAGAGAAGCAAGTGTTTTACTGTTGTGTGAATTCATGTTGCAACTGTAGAATTCTTGAGGTCCCAACAAAGAGATTTCCTATCCAACCTGTGCTGGAAGTCTTGGAGGGGAGTGGGAAGGCTTGAGGGACTGTGAGTAGTGAAGATGGATCCCATCCCTGGGTTGTGCAGGTTGTGGGGAAGAGAGCTGTTGGACTGGAATTAGCTATGGGGATTGAATGTTGAGAGGGGGACTTTAGTTAGCCTTAGGGACCACCGTTTCTTGTGGATTCATAGTCCCAACTTGGGGCTGACTTGTTGTTGAGAACTGGAACAAGTCAACGATTGGGAGGAATGTCCGTCCTCTACAACGGGTTGCATATTTCATAAGATAAGTGTTCTTATTTGTTGTGTTCATTTATGTTAATAGTTGATATAGATGCTGTGCATACTATTATGAGATATTTTGGGTTATTGTTGCATGCTATGAGTAGATTGATGCATGCAAATCTCTAGTTATATTGTTGAATATGTGTAGTTGCCATCGTGCACGTTTAAGTACTTGCATTTATGTTTTTAGTTAGCATGGACCATTTATAAGCTTGAATGTCATGTTGTGTGTGTTATTTCCGCATTTAGAATTGGTATTAGAAATTTTTTTATTGGGTTGTTTTAGTAGTAGTGTGATCCAACTTGGGGCTGGGTGCGTTATAGAGTGGTATCAGAACCACAGGTTCAACACTAAACCTGAATGGGGTAGACTCGGTATGCAGAAGCCGAAATTGCAGAAATAAAGCTCATAGGATGTTTGCAAATTTATTGTCAAAATTACTCTAGGGAAATAAAAAAAATTTCACGAGGAATTATGGGAATTGAGATCAAGGGTTAAAAATCCCCAAATTTAACCTTTGAACGAGTGTTTTTCGGCTTGTGATTAGTCGAATTTGGGATTTGCAGGATATCCATGGCGAAATTGGGCAAAAGCCCCAATTTCCACAGTGAAATTCATTGATAATTTTACATGGGAGTGTTGAATTTTAGGTGAAGCGGTCGAATTGACTTGCACAGGGCCGAAATTGGCCATGAGAAGTTAAGTACAGAGTTTCATGGCGACCCTGGCAGAAATTTCGAAAATATTTTTTTTTTTTAAATTTTGGGAAATTTTGAAATTTTGGAAATTTTGGGGTAATTTTTCGTACATGACGTGGTGGCCATGTGGCGGGGGATGTGGTGGTGACATGGACTGCCACAATGGCAGGCCATGACGACGAGGTGGCAGGTCCTGATGGTGGGGTGGTAGACCACTGTGGCAGGGCTATCGGTGGAGCGACAACTTGATAACACAAGTGGTGTTAGAGCTGGGTGGTAAGTGATATCGCATACCAGGAAGAGCGTTTTGAGAAATTTCCCCTGGACATTTGACCAGAAGAGCATATGCACGTTCAGAGGAGGAGACATGGGTCAGGTATCTTGCAAGGGGAGCTTAGGAAAATCAAGCCACCATCATTTGATGGAGAGAATAGGAAGGGAGAAGATGCAGAAGCATGGTTGCTAGGAATGAGGAAATATTTCCAGTTACATAATTACTCATCAATTGTAGAAGCCAAAATTGTAGCCTACCATCTCCAAGGAAAGGCATCTATGTGGTGGGATCGACTTAAGCAAGTCAAACACCTTGATGAGAAGAGAATTTCTTGGAAGTGGTTCAAGAAATATTTCCAGCAACAATACTTGTCAGAGCAATATTATGACAAGAAGATGCAAGAGTTCTTTGAACTCAAACTTGGGAACATGACCATGGATGAATATGAGAGAAAATTCTTGGAAATTCTCAGGTATGTGAGCTTCATCATGGATGGGAAGGTCAAAATTCCGAGGTTCCTGAGTGGACTGCCATCCTTCTACAAGGATAAAATTTAGTTTGATGAGCCTAGGGATTTAGAAGAAGCCATAAGAAAGGCTAAGTATTTGTATGAGTAGAATAGAGGAAGGCCAATTTTCCAAAAGGCCTGGGATGATAAGAAGAAAGGCAAGATGGATTAGAGGAAGAAAGGATTCAAGCCACCTTTCATCGAGAATAGTTCTCAAGTACATCAACAAAGGTAATCATCTCAAGGTGATCAAAAAATGACAGATTCCTTGGGAAAGAGGCCAAGACAACAACCCATAAAAATGTTGGGGATGTGAAGGAGATCACATGTATAGAGATTGTCCTCACTGAGGAGATAAGATGAGGACTGTTCATAGCATCAAGCAGGAGGAGATAGTAGAGCACGTGGGTGAAAACATGACAAGGATCTATGCATCCTTGGACAATAGACAAGTAGGCTATCAATCCCACATGATTGAAGTGGAAGGTAAGATTGATAATCATCCCATAGTTATTTTGATTGATTCTAGAGCTAGTCATAGCTATATAGATCCAATTCTAGTTGAAAGATTGAGATTGAAGAAATGTAAACATGAAACGTCTTGGTTAGTTCAACTAGCTACTGGAACCAAGAGAAGAATTAATGAGCTTGTTAAAGATTGCCCAATAAACCTGAATGGAATCAACACGAAGGAAGATTTAAACATCATATCGCTTGGGTCTTATGATTGCTTGATTGGTATGGATTGGCTAGAAAAACATGTCTTAGATTGTTGTAACAAGGCTTTCACATGTCTTGATGAGGAAGGGAATTCAAGGACAGCGCAACGCATTCCAAGGCCTATATCTGTCCAAGAGATTTCAACTTTGCAGCTAAAAATAAGTTTTAGAAAAGGGTGCCAAATATATGCATCCCATATGGAAAAGACAATGAAGGATAAGGAGCTAAGTTTTGAACATTACCTAGTCTTGAAAGAGTATGAAGATGTATTTGGGGAGTTGTTAGGATTGCCACCAAAGAGGGATATTGATTTCTCTATTGATTTAATGCCTATAACTGCCCTAGTATCCAAAACTCCCTACAGGATGAACACATCAGAGCTAAAAGAATTGCAAATGCAGTTGGAAGAGTTGTTGAAGAAAGGGTACATATGCCCAAGTGTTTCTCCCTGGGGAGCCTCATTCTTTTTTGTCAAGAAAAAAGATGGAATGTTGAGGTTATGTATTGACTTCAGACAACTAAATAAGGTTACAGTCAAGAACAAGCTGTAATGTCCCCACTAATTTTTTTGGTATTTTTGGCTTAGTTTGTGGTTTAGGAATTTAGACGAACAGTTTGTACTAAAGGAAATTTCGTCAATAATTTGTATGTATTACAACTTCTTTTCTATGACTTACAATATAATGCCAAAGATGATATCCAAAGACTTTATTTGCATTAAAATATGTGACAGCAGGAGTACACAAAAGATCTCAGCAAATAATTGTAACAACAAATAAATATGAACCTGGTATGTAGTTTCCTGTAGGCTGTCCTTGCAAAAATAGTGATAAGTATGATCTGTAAGCTACAGTTCTGTGTACAACAACTCTCTTGGTTACTGCAAGTTTGATATATATTATTTTTGTTGAAGATACAAGCCTGTAAGTTGAGGAATTGACCCAATAAGTTATGTATAACAGGTCAACAACTAAACTCGGCCTAGGTGGGGAAAACTAGACTACCACAATCCAAAAATTGATCACAAGTGAGGAAACTCAGCCCCAAATAGTTGCTAGGTTCGCCCATCATGAAAACTCGGCCCTCTTTCCACCAGAAATCAACCCCAGCCACAGATAAACTCCGCCCTTATAGTAAATACGACTGAGCAGATGAGAAAATGCGCCTAGCAAGTGGAAAATCTCCCTCAGAGTCTGAAATGCAACCTCCTCAGCCACCAAACTCGTCCAACAAGGTAGAGACTCAACCTTTATAGACAAAAACGTCCCAACCTTAAGAACTCAGCAACCACAAGTGAGAAACCAGCCTCCAATAAGCAAAATTTACTGCCAAAGATGGAATACTCAGCCACACCGAAGCTCAATGAAGAAATCTGTGTGATTTGCTCCCTTCGACTAGCTAGGGTGGATAGTCTCACCACTGAAACCAATCTCCAAATCTCTCTAAGGTTTTCGTCCCAAAGAGTGAAAGCCACAAGAGCTCTCTCAATTCGTTTTTTAGAAAATAACATATGCATAATGAGAGAAAGGATGCCCTCATTCTCCTTTTAACTCTTTGTTGACCCTTTTTGACCCCCTTTACCCTTTTAATAAAGTAAAGTTACTTTATAAACTTAAAGCCACTTAAAACACCCCTTTTTATTAACCCCCTTTTAATGCCGGAAAGTGGTTAATTGGTTTTTAAGACATTCTCGGACGTTGGATTCCTTTTCTTATCATCCCAACCTCTAGATCTTTTCGTCCCGGTTCTAACGAGTTATTACACGAAGGTATCCCCTATGATAATATGATCCATATAATACCTTTAGTGTATTTAACTAAAGTATGCTCAATAATAACCCAAATTACAGAAATCATCGGAATGCCACAGAACCAAGAACAAATTGTGCGGAAATGATCTTGATGATGTAAGATGGTGAATGGATTAGTTTAGGACCCCATATAACCCCTCCAAATCGCCTAAGCTCATTATTAACCTCATTTTACCCCTCTGATCAGGTTGACATAAGCTCATAAGGTTGCTTCTAACTGCAAAGTAGAGAAATCCAAAAATGGGGACATTAGACAAATATCCTTTGCCAAGGATTGACGATCTTTTTGATCAGCTAAAGGGAGCAAAGATGTTTTCCAAGATTGACTTGAGATCAGGTTATCATCAAGTAAGAATCAAAGAAGAAGATATTAGCAAAACAACGTTTCGAACAAGGCATGGACACTATGAATTTGTAGTGGTGCCTTTTGGGTTGACCAATGTGCCCACTACATTTATGTGTCTGATGAGTTGGGTGTTTAGAGATTTCTTGGATAAGTTTGTCATTGTATTCTTGGATGATATTCTTATCTATTCCAAGACAAAGGAAGAGTATGAGCAACGTTTGAGGATGGTGCTACAAGTGTTGAGAGAGCACCAATTGTATGCCAAGTTGAGTAAATGCACTTTTTATCAAAAGCAGATCCATTATTTGGGTCACATTGTTTTAGAAGATGGCATAGCAGTAGATCCAGAGAAAATTGAAGCAATCAAAAGTTGGTCAACACCAACAAACATTTTAGAGGTTAGATCATTTATGGGTCTAGTTGGTTATTACAAGAGATTCATTGCGGGGTAGATTGCACACCCAATAACATCTTTGCAAAAGAAAGGAGTAAAATTTGAATGGAATGCCAAGTACGAAGAAAATTCCCAACGCTTAAAGAATTTACTAACTAGTGCACCTATTTTAAAAGTTGCAGATCCAGATGAAGGTTTTGTTGTGTGCACAGATGCATGCAAGGAAGGGCTTGGTGGAGTCCTTACACAAAATGGACATGTAATTTGTTATGAAATAAATCATGCCACACATGACTTGGAGTTGGAAGCCATAACACATGCTTTAAGGATGCAGAGACATTACCTTATGGGCAAAAAAATTGAATTGAGGACAGACCATAGTGGTCTAACATATTTGTTTGAACAACCAACACTAAATGGCAGACATACTAGATGGCTTGAATTTCTTAGTGAACATGCCTTTGACATCAAGCACATAAAGGGAAAAGAGAACAAGGTGGTTGATGCACTCAAGAGAAGGGTGCATAAAATGCATGATACAACTATTAGTATGTACATGACAGATTTAAAAGACATAATTCTAGAGGCTATAACAACAGATCAACATTATGTGCAAGTTAAAGAAAGCCTACAATAGAATAATGTACAACATAAATGTAAGGATTACAAACCATAAGAGGATGGAATTCTCCTATTCCGGAACAAAGTTTATGTTCCCAATTCTCAGGAATTGAGAAACTTGGTTTTAAAGGAGATGCACAATGTGCCATATGCTGGACATCCAGGATACCATAAAACTATTACAGCTGTAAGAGGCCAATATTTTTGGCCTGGTATGAAAATAGATGTCACTGATTATTTGGCCAGAGGCATGGAATGGAAAAAGGTAAAGGTTGAGCACGGGCATCCAACATGATTGTTGCAGCCATTGCCCATTCCTGAATGGAAATGGGAAGTTGTTACTATTGATTTCATTACCAAATTGCCTAGGACAACAAGATGACATGATTCCATCATGGTACTGGTGGACAAGCTTACAAAGGCTGCACATTTCATTCCAGTGAAAGTAACTCATAAGGAAACCAATATTGCATAAATTTATATGAAAGAAATTGCTAGGCTACATGGTGTGCCTAAGGAAATTGCTTTCGATAGAGATCCCAAGTTCACATCAAATTTCTGGAAGGGATTATTTAAAGGATTTAGGACAAATTTGAATTTCAATACAACATATCACCCAGAGTCAGATGGATAGACAAAAATGATTAATCAGATAATTGAAGATATGTTGAGAATGTATGTAATGGACAAGTCTTCTAGGTGGGAGGACTATATCCATTTAGTTGAGTTTGTTTACAATAATGGGTATCAGGAATCATTGAAGATGAGCCCGCTTGAAGCATTGTATGGAAAAAAATGCAACACACTAGTGAGCTTGGATAACCCAGCGGATAGAGTCGTGATTGGGTCAGAATTGTTAAGGGAAATGGAAGAACATATGGTAAAGATCAGACAAAATTTGAAAATTGCACAAGACAGGCAAAAGAGCTAAATAGCTAAAAGGAAATAGGAAGAGTAAAATGGTAAATAGAAAATGAAGCTGGAAACGAATTATGAAAATGAACCTGTAAATGAATTATGAAAATGAACTAAGTGGATAATGAAAATGGAAATGGGCTAAGTGTGGAAAATAGTTAAATATAGAAATGGTGTGTAGGATTGGAAAAATGTCTGAGTATGGAGAGTAGTGAGGAAGGAGAGTAGAGTGGAAAGAAGGAAAAATGGCTAAGTATAAAGTGTGGAGAGTGGAGAATAAAGAAAATGGAAAAATGGCTAAGTATGGGGCAACAGTACGTGGGAGAAAAATGGCATATGTTGGGCATATGAGCTCTGTTTTGGATTCCGTAAAGCGCTGAACAAAGCTGAGACATAGGGCTATTTAGTGAGAAGATAGACATAAGAATTTTCCTTCCTTTAAAATTTTTTGTTTTCTTTCTCTTTTGTTTCAAAGAGGAACCATCTTTGTTAGCCTTTTATTATGAAGAACTGGAGAATTGAAGCTGATTGGAAACTTGTTGGGTCTTCACGATCAATACCTCATGAATACCTCACAAGAAGTCGAGGCCATTGGGGAATTTGGTTTTGACACCTTGGATGTATGCTAAATGATGAATGTTGGGTTTGGCATGGCATGTGGTGCATTGGGTCATGTCGAAAGGAGCACTAAGTTGTGTAGTATCCATGATGGATTGGTAAAATCCGAAGGTGGGAACTACTTTGGAAAGAAGCTTGGTCGAACTACTTAAACCGTTTGTCGGACCAATTTGATTGTTTTGAGGACCCATTTGACCTTGTCAAGAGGGGTTGTTTTGTGACATATGGTTGCATTGGAGTCCACATTGATGTGGGATAATTTGAGGTTGAGTTAGTGGAAGCTCTCAGAGGAGCAATTGCATGTGTAGTTTGATGGGTAGTAGTATAAGTTGGAGGTTGGGAACTAGAGGAAAGTCAAATTGAATGTGGCATTTTGTATGTTGGTTGGGTCAAGAGGCCTCCAAACTTGTTAAATTGAAGGCTTGGTCTATAAGAGTGGTAGAAGGTTGGGTCCAAGACTCGGTTGAACCTTGGCTAGTGGACATGGGTTAAGAGATTCTATTAGTGGAAGTCCCATGAGAGTTGAGTTGAGGTTGAGTTTGAGAAGGTTTGGATTGTGAATGGATAAGGTTGATAGTAGATACACATACATTTGGGTTGAGAAGGGATAAGGTTGGGACACATCCATTTGGGTTTAGATAGTTTGGGCACATACTTGCTTATGTTGAGGAGTACAAACAAGGAAGGAAGGGCATGCTGTTGTAACAAGTTCTTTAAAGGGAACACACCTTGAAAGGCATTGGGTTAGAGTCATCGGTCAGGTTAGGACCATTGTTTTGGGAAGAGGACACATCTTCAAGATGTTATTGCATTTGGTTTTGCATCTAGGATGAATATGGTGTTTGGATGGTAGGTCAACTTGAGGTTGAGCATGAATACCTCACAAGAAGTTGAGGCCATTAGGGAATTTGGTTTTGACACCTTGGATGTACGTTGAATGGTGAATGTTGGGTTTGGCATGGCATGCGATGCATTGGGTCATGTTGAAAGGAGCACTATGTGTAGGATTCATGGTGGATTGGTAAAATCCGAAGGTGGGAACTACTTTGGAAAGAAGCTTGGTTGAAGGTTGGAGAGGTGGTAGAGGAACTCTTCCACTTGAAACAAAGGGAAAGAGAGAAAGGACTTTCCCTAGGAGGAAAATGTAAGGAAAAGAACATAGGCAACTTTCTCCTTAAGGGAGAAAGGTTGAGATTGTTAGCCCCTGAAATGACATGTCAATTTTTTAGGGATTTTCATAACATAATGTTGGTGAAATTTATCATCCTACCATGAAACAAAGGAATGAAGAAATTATCCTTAAACTTGAAAACTTGATATAGAAGGTCACATTAAACATTGTTAGCCAAGAAGGTCATTCATGTAAAATTTGGCACCTTGGCTTGCTTTTTTGAATGCATGCCATGCATTTTATGCATTATTTCAGTAAAAAAAAGTCTTTTGCAGCCTTGGAGGAGATTTTTGGAGCACAAAGAGTGCATAGTTCACAAAGTTTTTGTAGGATCATGAAGATACATGTCTTGACATGTACCTATGGTTGGTAGCTAACATTTGGCCAATGCATCTGACTGTGGCATGCATTTTTCGTGTCGCTGGTGTGCATTTTCCTGTCAATAGCAGAAATTTAGTATTTTGTAACAACAAGACTGCTTTAGTGAGCAGTGGGCGTTATGAGCATGGGGGAAGGTCAACCACACTAGAATACATTGTGACCATGATTCCCTTCAGCAATGGGGTGCATCTTATAAGTAGAGTGTGCATTTTTCTCAACGCTGGCTTGCATTTTTTGAGTTTGACAATTTTAGTGGAATAGCTATTTGGCGGACCGACAATGTGTATCGTGTTATTACCTTGTTGAGCCCAAATCACTTACTTGGCCAATTACATTTGAAGCCAAGTCTTGCTTTCATGGTTTTCACATACTCAAGGGTTCCTTTGGTTCAAATTTCCCTTAACTTTTCATCCTTCGAAACCATTTGCGAATATTTAAAACCTTTTCTTCCTTGTTTGAACTTTGCTTTCTTTCCAAATTAGATCCTCGTTCACTTGTTCGAGTTGTTGCCTTGGCCTGATTTCAAAGTCTGGCCCGATTATTGAATTGAGTCCCCATCTCATTGTTCGAGTTGTTGCCTTGGTTGATTTTAAAGATTGGGCATGATTCCTTAAATGGAGCCCCTTTCTCAATTTTCGCACTATTTCCTTGGCCAATTTCACGATTGCGCTTGATTCCTCAATCGTGCCCCTTTCTCAATGTTCGAGTTGTTGCCTTGGCTTGATTTTAAGATCATGCCTCATTCCTCATTCGAGCCCCCTGTTGAAATTAATGCAGCTGCAAGAGCCATTCTCCTAGAGGATGGCATAAGACCCTAGTTATGGACTAGGGCTCCCAGTACACTCCTGGGGTTCTTGGTCTGGGACCAAGCAGTTAGAGCCATGGTAAAAGACCCTTGTGTGGGCCCCTAGTAGATCACTGGGGTTCTTGGTTTGGGACCAAGCATAAAGACCCTTGTGAGGCCCCCCAGTAGATGACTGGGGTTCTTGGTTTGGGACCAAGTAGAAAGACCTTTGTGAGGGCCCCCAGTAGATGACTGGGGTTCTTGGTCTGGGACCAAGCAGTAAAGACCCTAGATGTATTCTAGGGCCCCTGAATGTGTTAGAAGGAATCCTTGCCCTGAGCCTGGATTGATCCTTGGATGTGCTCCTTGGTGGTTGATATAAGCCCCTAGATATGTCTAGGGCCCCTAGATGTGTTCTAGGGTACCCATGCCTAAAGCATGGGTTGATCCTTGGTCTTGTACCTTGGTGGATAAGACCCCAGATGTGTTTTGGGGCAACCTGGTCCTTGATCAAGTAGTTGTTGGTGTATGATCCTCTTCCTCTCTTCCAAGATGGTCCACAGGACCTAGGAGAGATTTTGAAGGCGGGCATGACCACATGAGGGATGTATCCCATATGCAATGATGATAAAGTTAATTGGTCACCTTGAGAAGTATATGGACATGTATTGCCACTTAGTAAACCTCTCCTATAACCCCCACCCTTGGTTTTTGAGCTTGAGTTTGTTTGAGGGTTTGTATTTTTGTTTTAGGGTTAATATAAAAAATATTTAATTAATATTTATATTAATTAAATATGTTATTTTTAATTGTATTTTAATTATATTTTTTATTACCCTAACTCTAGCCTAAAAGTATAAATTAAGAACCCTCCCCCTACACCTATACTCACTCTCTCCTATGCTAAGTGAATGATTGCTCTGAGTTATTCTTCCTATGTGCTGCAACCTCCCTTTGACAGTTCAGTTCGGCCTCCTTTGACTGTTCAGTTTCGGCTTCCCTTATTCTTTGTACTGGAAGGTGATTTAGGAGCTGCGTTGAGGGTTGTCTAGGGGTTGCATTGAGGGTTGTTTCATTGCTGAGTTTTATGTTGCTGCCAGGTCTCCCTTGCTACTCAGATCTGCTCACTATAAGCAGCCAACTACCTCTCTCTCTTCAGATCTGCCCCATTCTATGAAGCCGACCACCCTACCACAGTTCTGCCCTCTTCCTAGCAGTCGACCCTTCTATTCCTGTGTGTGACTTAGTTGCTGGTCACCTTTGAAGGCTGCCGTCTAACTCAGTATACAGATCTGGAAACTCTGTGGGCTGTGACTGTCCTTACACTTCCAGTTACACATTTTTCAGTTGGCCGATCTATGTGTATGGAAAGGGTTTACTGATCAAGATATCAGTTTGGGGTTCTTGTCTTTCACTTAGGGTTTTTCTAATGTGGCATAACATTCTCTTATTCTCTATGTCTGAAATCTAACCCTTAGTGGTTGATCTATCAGACCAAGACTAGATCTGAGCATAACTCAAAGAGATACACTTCACTTGTGTGCCTAGCTCTTTCTTTCACTGCACAAGAGGTAATATTACAGAGGTGAGTTTCAGTTGCTATTATTTCAGTTTGAATAATTTTGTTTAAATCTCAGATCTATTAGCTTGCTTTGCTCAGAAATGATTATTGCTTTAGTTCTTTGATTATTGTACTCGGATCTATTAGCTTGCTTTGCTCAGAAATGATTATTGTTTTAGATCTTTAATTATTGCACTTAGATCTATTAGCTTGCTTTGCTCATAAATGAATTGCTTTAGATCTTTGATTATTGTACTCAGATCTATTAGCTTGCCTTACTCAAAAACATTTGTTTACGCTCTGATCTAATAGTCTGCATATTTCATCATTTAGATCTAACTGTAGTGTTTCAGATCTCTGTATTTCTAATGCATTTCTGATCAGAGTTTTGATTTAGATCTACTGCGTTACTGCTGATCTAGTTAACATAAATTTTAAAAAGATATGTTTTTCTATTCTTCTCTCTAATTCTAACACCCCCTTCTCACTAGTTTGAAGTATTGCCTTGGCTGATTTCAAGATTGGGTTTGATGCCTCAATCAACCCCCCTTCTCAACATTTGAACTGTTGCCTAGACCCAATTTCAAATATTGAGCCCAATTCCTCAAATGGTTTCATTGATGTCAAAGACAGTTGGAGATTACAAATGTCAAGATAAAGATTGCAAGATGGAGAATTTTGGAAATATTGTTTTTGGATTTTTGATGCTCAGTTTGGATACCCTGTCTTTGAAGACATTTTTACTCTAAATACCTAGCTCAAATAGGAGCATAGAGGTTATATGGTTGGAAAGCTTATTCCGAGACCTTTCCAATGGCATATGACAGTCTCTCTAACTCCTTAGGAATGAGGAGATATGGATTTTTCTGTTAGACAACCCAACCAAAAAGTTCAGGTCGGCCTGACCAGTCTTTACAGGTCGATTGTAAAAGTGAGCATAGAAAAACTATAAATACAGGATATATGTGCGCATTTGAAGATCATCCAAGCAAGAAGATCAAGTTTGAGGTGTGCAAAAGAGATCTGAGGTGCACAAGAGAAGTTGGAGAGTATTCTTTGGGTCTAAAGGTGGAAGAGGAGTTTTCTTGGAGTTTTAAGGGTGTGCTATGAAGGACTAAGGTCTATGATGCTGCAAAGTGTGCTGTTTTGAGGTTGTGATGCTGCGATCTGGGATTATATTCTGGGATTGATGCTACGAGGTTCGCTAGGGCATGAAGGCTAAATCTGACTAAGGTTTGAATCTATGTCTGGGGTATGAAACAAAGAGATGTCCTGGAGTATGAAAGTTAAGGGTATGATGTTGCTATGAAATACATGAAGTATGAAGCATGTAGGTAAAGTTAAAAGTACTCTATGTATGAAGATCTTAGGTTGGTGCCTATACAGATCTTACTGAGTTGGTGCTCAACTGAGGAGATTGGTGTTTCTAATAGGTTGGTGCCTACACAATATCTTGTTGAGTTGGTGCTCAGTTGAGGAGATTGGTGTCTCCAATAGGTTGGTGCCTACAAGCTTTGTAACGGTAGGTTGGTACCTACAAACATTTATAAAGATAAGTTTCTGTGGTTTTCTCCCGCAAGGGTTTCCACGTTTATATGCATTTACTATTTTAGTTTATATGTACCGTGATTTGAGTTTATATGCATTTACTATTTTAAAGTTAATGAATGATTGATGAATGCTCATTTAAAGTAAAAAGTATCTTATACTGATTCACACACTCTCTCAGTATAAGCATAAGTTCAACAATGCCCCCCCCATCATCGAAGTTTGAATGTGTTCAAATGCACCTAGATTCACAGGAAAATGACTGTCCATTCTCCAAAGAAATAGGTGGCACTAGAAGAGAAGACACCTGACAAGTAGTCTCCACGTGGGCAGCGTAACCGTTTTCAAGATGGAACTCTCATGCTCATCCCTAATTTTGCGGCATTAAGAGAGAGTGCGAGTTAAGGAAAAGTTCGATTAGCAACCTGTGAGATTGAAGGATTAAGGGAGAGTGGTGGCCCCGTTAACGCAATTTTTTGCACTTATGATCAGATCTGAAAATGATAAAAAATATGCTGTTTGCACCCAAAAATCAAACCTGATATAACTCAAATTCTGCACAGGAAAAGAGGTTAATTGTAGGGATTTTGCCCCTAGAATGTCATGACAAATTCCTCTCCTTTTGGCTGGTGCATGCCAACCACAAGGGGGTGTCCCTAGCCTGTTTGCTTGCTGTCCACCACCTGTAAATCTGCAAAACAAAGCTAAATAACAGCAGCAAATGCAAGTATAACAACAGCAAAACAGAGAAGTTTATGGCTGTTCTGGACAGCCTAAGTTCATAAATTTAAATTTAAATGTTTTTGGAGAGATGTCTACAACTTGTTACTCAAAACCAGCAAAGAAAATTATGGAGAAAACGATACCAAACAGCTGGAAATCGCCAAAATGGTATGCTAAAAACTTCTGAAAAATGATGCAGATCACAAGCTACAACACACACAAAACTAGAAGGCCCGGTACAAGCACATCAAGCTTTTATCTCTGCAAATGTAGGAGGTTGTTTGCGCCAAGAAACAAGTAAAGAGATGGTGTAGTAGTGATCCTTGCATACAAAAATCAGAAACTAGAAAGAGAGAGAGAGAAGAAAGAAATCTGAAGTCTTGAAGCTGCTGAAGTAGAACATCCAACCCTTGACAATGAAAAACTCTTCAATATATAGATAATGAGTGAGGAGAGAGGGCGCCTTATGTTAGGTAGAGGAAGGTGGGATGCTCCCTTGAGTTGTGGAGTGAGTGGAGTGTGAAGGGGAGAGGATCTAGAGATGAGTGGAGTTAGGGAGTGATTTGTGGAGAGTGGTTGAGGCCCCTTGACTCGTGGTACACCTCCTTAGAAAGTGGGAGGAATGGAGAGAAAGGTGGAAATGGGAGAGAAGTTAGGGGGAGTGGGAATTAGGGAGAGAATATAGGGATTTTGGTGGGTGAGAGAGTTAAGGGTGGAGAGAAAAAGGGTAGCGCCCCTCTTAGAGAGAGAAAATTATGGGTGCCCCCCTCTCCTCATGACTCATCCATCCACATGGATGCCAAATCATCCAAGCGCTTCAACAAACTGCCATGTCATTTTTTGGAGACTGCCATGTGTTACTCCTGCTAAACATAGACACTGCCAAAAATAGACATGCCCAAAATAGCAGTTTCCCTAAAATTTCAGAAATACCATAATCATGTTCAGGACCACCAGGAGACCACTTCCCAAAATAGCATGTCTAAAAATAGACACTGCTAAAAATAGAAAGTTCTTGTAAATCAATGGAAATATACTCATCGGATTCGATTTTTTACAAGGAATCCGAAAATGCAATCAGAATCACCATTTGACCCCTGATCTCCAACTACTAAAAATAGAAAGTACTTGCGCGACCTCCCGGAAAGGTTTCACTGGCCTTAGGATGCGACTAGGAACAAAACTGTATGCCTGGAAATGTCATGCGAGTCTTTGGACACTGTCTCCTAAAAAATAGGAAGTTCCTAAAAATAGGGAACTCCTAAAAATAGGGAACTGGCTAAAAGCAACAATCTCTCTCTCTGAACCATGGAGAAGTAAGCTGACTCTGTCACTGAAGCAAAACCACTACTGAACCAATCTTTGTACTTGGCCTCAACGGGAAACAACCTCATCCTGATCAAGTGCTGTCTCTGAAGAAAAGTTTGAATGCTAGCAGATGAAAATAACACTGGCCCTTAACCCCAAGGATTTCCAAGTGAGAAAATCCAGGGGTTAACAGGCCCCAAAGATGCTTTCCGAAGCAAATACTGGGTGTGCCTTTTCCCCAACGATGTATAAGTAAGAGAAATTTCTCGGAGGTTTTTCATTCGAGAGTTTAAGTCTTCAGTAGCTGAAGATGGCAAAATAGAGGTAGAGGTCATCATAAATTGAAGATATGCTTGGAGCATCACGGTTTTGCAACAACAAATGGATTTCTCCTTCCACTTCTCATCTCCTTCATTCTCATTCTTATTGTAAGCATTTTTTGAGTAGCAGGCTTTGTAGAGGGAAGCAAACATTCCTAGGACAGTGATTCTGTAATCCCAACCCTTGGTGCATTTTTTGACTAATAGAATGTTTGTTTCAGATTTGAGAATTCTATACTCCCCAACACTAGAACTATTGTTTGATTAATGAATTGCTAGATTTATTGTGAAATCAGGATTGTGGTTGTTGCCACTGGTCAATAATAAATTCAAACTAGTTATGTTGGCTTTTTCCTCTTAATTTTTTGTCTAACATGATGTTGAATAAGGTAATGGATTTGTGCTTGTCTTGCCCATTGGTTTTCTGTCTAATGAATATGTGCTAGGAAAGTAGTTTTTCCTCCTCCTCTACCCATATTTGTTCTTTTCTCAGTTATTTGCCTAGTCGAACTATGTTATGTTTCCCACAGTTTAGAAGATTATTCTGATGGTTGAATCTTGTTAAACCCCCCTGCTAGTTGGCTCCTTTTGAATTTCCTCCAAATTAAAATTTAATATTCTATTCTTGTTCAAAATCGATAGTAGAGAATCGAGATTGATTCCATGCATCATTTTTCTTTGTTATAAATCCATTATGAGCTTCATTTGTTAAATAGGTTGTCCTTGGGTGACGAATCCTAAGGACTCTTGTCTTAGGAAATATTGAGGGTACCCCCCCCTCTGGCTCGAGAACTGGCTCAAAGGCCTAAGTGGCGCAGGAATGTGCATCTTGCACACCATGCTGTAGCATTTGGCTCCTTTATGAGAGTTAGGGGACAACTTGAGGGACAACACATTGGAGGAGTATGGCATGCATTTTAAGCATGTTGAAGGGTACAACATATAAGATACTCCACTCTTGCATTAGATTAAACATGATTGGATTTGGAAGGGTTGGCTTGCATTTTAAAGGGCTATGTATGCTGATTTGGATGATAAATGTTACGTGCAGAATGCAACTTTTGAGCAATGTAGCTTGCATTTGATGTACTTGGAATGCATTTTGAGCATGTGGAACCAGTGTTGATTAAGTC
>ML788182.1:422874-448807 GCA_009831015.1 Picea engelmannii | reverse complement strand
AGATCACCTTTGTCACGCATTCTATGGCGATGCCATGGGTTTTTGCATGATTGGTGTGCATTTCTAGAGTTAGAATTTTAAGAGTAACAAGCAGTTTTTGAATGACATATGGGCCATTTTTGGATGTGTTGGAGTGAAATTCAAGGAAGGAGGTAGTGAAGGCTTGTAGTACACTTGGTTGGCTTTTCACATGTGGTACAACAAGGGGGTTTATGAAGGATGACTTGGCTTATTGCCAACATCAAAAGGGCCTTGAATTAGGGAGAAAACCCATAAACTATGGACAAAACCTTGAAGATATATTAACAAATGATGACATGGAGCATGAAGCCCTATTTCAAGGGGCTTGGAGGTTATTTCTTTGATGATCAAGTGCATGAGCATGAGCAGGGTCATGTTTGAATTCGTTAAATGATCAAGTTTTAGGGCCACTAATTGAATTTGGAGCATCATTGTAAATCTATAAATATGAAGGAGAAATTCTTCCTAAGGGGTAGATTATTGGAGATCAAATACACAGGCTTAATGTATTATCTTGGAGGGGATTCGAGGATTATGTTATGGCAGTAGTGCCTTCCATCTTTCCTTTTTCTTTTTGTAAATTAGGTTATGTTAATTTTGCAATTAGAGATTATTGGTGAATCTGTTTGTTTTTATCTTTCATGTAGATTATCCCCTAAGAGTTTTGTGATTTGGTTGTTTTATTTAACATGATTAATCCACCAATTAGAGTGCCCTATTAGGCTTCTCAATCATTCATCTTTGAGGGCCCTTTTTTACATAAAGATTCTGTAACTTAAAGGATAGGCACCAATCTTATTGAGTACATTGTACTTTTCATTTGTTGTATTTAAAAACGTTTTTTGTTATCTGATTTGTCATACACCGTTTGACCTTAATCTGCAGATTAGAATTAATACTTAGGGATACCCTTGTACAGTTGGCAAGTTCTATCCGTGAAGTGAGAGAGGTGAATGCTGAGGTGACAATGGGCATTGCCTTCGAGTTGTTCCAAGTTTGTTCTAAATTGTAGTAGGACTTTGTATCTTAAAGGAGTGGATCGAACTCTAGTTCCTTAAGATCAATTGTCTATGCTACAATGAGAAATGTCTTTTGAAGACCATTCATCTTATCTGGCAACTCCGTTGAGGAATGGAGCCCTCTCCCTTTTATATTTAAGTGTTTTTCTCCTTGTTTTTGTGGTGACAAGAAGAAGTGGTGTTTAAGGCATTGAAGGTCTTTCCCGACGACTCCATAGAGGGATGAAGCCATTTTTTGTGAAAGAAGAGATTTGTTGCATGTTGTACATGGTAGGAATCATTTGGATGATAGTTTGAAGTTCCTCGTGGCTTCTCCACTTTAGGATCGATTTTCTTGGAAGTATGGTTCCATTCCATGAGTTCTTGGTCACAAGGTATGATTCCTTGGACTTTACGGGGATTCATGGGTATCCAAATCCTCTCCCTATTGGAAGTGCATGGAAGAAGGACATTCCAAAATTCTGAGATAATAATGGTATATTTCTTGAAGATCACTTGCAAGATTCTTATGAATTTGTCATTAATATTTACATTGAGCATGAGGATGTGGTTATGAAGTTGTTTGTGTATACAATCAAGGGAGATGCTAAAAAATGGTATTTTGATTTGCCTAGTCGTTGCATTGCCACTTGGGATGCATTCAAATTTGTCAGGCTAGGTATGGGCAGAGGGATAAGTAACTCCACACTTGATTATTTCATTAATGTGAGCGATACATAAATACATTGAGGAGATGACTCTTGGTTTCATCTTTGACGACCTTCGATGACTCTTGACATTCACCTATGACTCTTCATATTCCTAATTTAATATTTACAACACTTTGTAAAATACCATAATCACGAGGATTAGGTATCCAACATTCCCCCCTTAATCTGAAGTGGTGTTTGTGAGTCCAAGCCTTATTCTAAAATTTTCAAATTTTTCTCTTTACAATATTTACAAGACTATTTGCAAAATACCATAATCCTGAGGATTAGGTATACATCATTCCCCTCCTTAATCTGAAGGGGTGTTTGTGAGTCCAAGCATCATTTTGAATTTTTCCAAATTTTATCTTTCAAGCGCTTTGGTGAAGATGTCCGCAATTTGCTCATTTGTGGAAGATTGTGTCAAATGAATAGTCTTGGCCTCTACATGATATCGAATCAGATGGTACTTTGTGTTGATGTTGTTGAAATTTGGTAGCTTGGAGGTACTTCTGCATTGGCAGTGCTCAGTATGGGGAAGTGACCAAGCAAAATTTCTCCTAGTGACTTTATAAAGTGATTTTATAAAGTTGAGTATTTTAATTTCGAAATGTAAAAGTGACTTTATGATGTTATGGATCACTTTATTAACTTAAGTGACCTCAACGAATGATTAAGTCGTGACCGTTGATCTCAAGGGTAAGTGAAGAGTCACTTAAGGGAGATCAAGGATTAGAGGAGTTACAATTCGAAATTGCTTAAAGGCAACTCATTAGGAGAAGGAGGGTGCTCTTTTGAGGAGAGCTTGAGGGAAGGTGAAGGGGCACACATCCCAAGGAGGAGTTCTTTGCTTGAGGAAAGATCTACAACAAGAGGGACTTGGCATGCATCCCTAGGAGAGGGATTGGCACGCAGTCCAAGGAGCATTTGCAGCATTCAGTAGTTCGTACATCAGCTATAGTAGAGGTCGCACAATAGTGTTTTGCTGGCCATACAACAAGAGGAGGCACAAAAACCGAGGCTGTGAGTATACAACAAGAGTGGCACGATTTTCTATGCTAGTTTGTTGAAGTTTTCTGTTCTGTTTTGTACCGATTCTCTTGGCACAAGTTTCTATACATTTCTATGATTGTTTGTGGAGGTTTACTAGCTGTTCTGGGCCGTTGAAGGATGACTTGCTGAAATAAGAGATATTCTATGTTGTAATGCTGATGCTTATTGCTGTTGTATAAACTCAGATTTTCCTTGAGCAGAATAAAGAGCTTTTTATCCTCAAATCTGTCCATAATTTTCTGTGTATTTTTTCAAGTGGTATTGCATAGATTTTTGTGCCAAATGAGGGTTACATCGTGCTGATATATAATTTATTTCCGCTGCTATTTTATTTCAGAACTTTGTTAATAGTATTTCAGCTCATAAACAATAGTGGTATGGCTGTTAGATATTTATAGGAGGTTGAAATCTAATTTAGTCTAAGTGGTATACTGAAATAAGATGTATTTCAACATGGTATCAGAGCAGGTGCTCTGAAGTTCAATGGGTAACATTTGGCACTTGGGACAACAAGTGATTTGCTGGTACATTTGCTTGAAGAAGGCATAAAAGGTTCTTTGTCAGGAGGACAAAGATGACTTCCAGCATCAGGTTTGAAGATAGATTGGAGGGGGTCTCCAACTACCTGTAGTGGAAGGTTAGAATCAGCACTGTTCTCAAGGAGAACAAATTGTGGTCGTTTGCGAACACCGTTGTACCTGTACCTGTACCTGCTTCAGATCCCACAGCTCTTGATGTTCACGAGGTGAGGGAAGCCAAGACTCAGAGAATCATCTTGGACGGGGTCAAAGACCACCTTATTCCACACTTGGCTGAGAAGAAGACAACCAATGAAATGTGGGTTGCACTGAAAGGCTTGTATGAGGCTAAGAACGAGAACCAGAAAATGGCTCTCCAGGACAAGCTCCATGGAGCTAGGATGGTCAAAGGAGAGAGTGTGGTCACCTACCTTACCTGGGTTGCACAGGTGAAGGACGAGTTGGCAGTAGTTGGAGAAGTCATTCCTGACTTAGAGTTGGTGCGAATAGCCCTAAAAGGCTTCACCAAGGAGTGGGAGGTTTTCGTCAAGTGTGTGGTGGGGAGAGAGAAGCTCCCTAACTGGAGCAGATTGTGGGATGATTTTACGCAGGAGGAGATTCAGGAGGGGTCTCAGGAAAAGCCATTGGATGGTGCAGACAACAAGAATGTTTCTCTTATGGCAAAGGGCAATGATAAGAAGAAGGACATGAGCAAGGTGAAATGCTTTGCATGTCACAAGACTGGCCACTACGCATCAACAGAGATTGCAGAGTTTGTTGAGAGACATGCGAGAGAATTTTCTCTCATGAATGGTCCCTTGGGTAGTGGTTGCCTAGTGTTCGAGGACATTGAAGTGTGGTTCGTGGACAGTGGAGCTTCTCGGCATATGACAGGGATGAGGTTAGTGTTCTTGAGTCTTTCAGAAACAGACTCAGACTGTTGTGTGGGTGTTGGTTGGAAGTGAAGGGGGTTGGAAGTGTTAGATTCCAGCTAGAGTTAGGAGGATTTCTAGAGGATTGTATGTTCCAGAGTTGACAATTAATTTGCTTTCAATGTCAGCTTTGGATGAGAGTGGATTTGGAGTTGTTTTCTATGGTGGACGTGTTTTTATATTCTGTAGGAGCAACTGTTGACACAACAATAATGCTTGGTGTCAAGGATGAGGGCTTGTACAAGTTGTTGGGTAGACCTGTGTTGGGGTCCAGTGGATTTCTGGACTCAGATTCTGTGTTGGAGAGTGGGCAGGTTGCACGGGAGAGAGAGTTGATATCGGGGGCTCAGTCCTCTTCCGAGACTCTCAAAAGACTCAATAGACATGAGTCGACACAGATGGATGCTCAGGAGAGTGTGTAGTCTCCTGGGAGCTTGTCTTCATGTTCAGAGGGAGCAGAGACTTCTAGTACAGAGGGAGCAGCTATGGCAGCTGATGAGATGGAGACAGATTCTGGTGGTGATACTAGAAGTACTTCTCTCACTAAGAGGGAGTGTTGAAATTTGGTAGCTTGGAGGTACTTCTGCATTGGCAGCGCTCAACATGCGGAAGTGACCAAGCAAAATTTCTCCTAGTGACTTTATAATTATAAAGTGACTTTATAAAGTGATTTTATAAAGTTGAGTCTTTTAATTTCGAAATGTAAAAGTGACTTTATGATGTTATGGGTCACTTTATTAATTTAAGTGACCTCAACGAATGATTAAGTCGTGACCGTTGATCTCAAGGGTAAGTGAAGAGTCACTTAAGGGAGATCAAGGGTTAGAGGAGTTACAATTCAAAATTGCTTAAAGGCAACTCATTAGGGGAAGGAGGGCGCACTTTGGAGGAGAGCTTGAGGGAAGGTGAAGGGGCACTCATCCCAAGGAGTTCTTTGCTTGAGGAAAGAGCTACAATAAGAGGGATTTGACATGCATCCCTAGGAGAGGGATTGGCACGCAGTCGAAGGAGCATTTGCAGCATTCAGCAGTCCGTACAACAACTACAGTAGAGGCCGTACAATGGTGTTTTGCTGGCCATACAACAAGAGGAGGCACATAAATTGAGGTTGTGAGTATATAGCAAGAGGCATGATTTTCTATGCTAGTTTGCTGAAGTTTTCTGTTCCGTTTCGTACCGATTCTCTTGGCACAAGTTTCTATACATTTCTGTGATTGTTTGTGGAGGTTTACTAGCTGTTCTGGGCCGTACTTGTCGTACAGTTGAGGCAATCTGCCTTAGTTACAGTCTGGTACAGTTTGTATTGAAGGATGACTTGCTGAAATAAGAGATATTTTGTGTTGTAATGCTGATGCTTATTGCTGTTGTATAAACTCAGATTTTCCTTGAGTAGAATAAAGAGCTTTTTATCCTAAAATTTTTCCCTAATTTTCTGTGTATTTTTTCAAGTGGTATTGCACAAATTTTTGTGCCAAATGAGGGTTACAACCCGCTGATATATAATTTATTTCTGCTGCTATTTTATTTTAGAACTTGGTTCATAGTATTTCAGCTCATAAATAATAGTGGTATGGCTGTTAGATATTTATAGGAGGCTGAAATCTAATTTAGTCTAAGTGGTATACTGAAATAAGATGTATTTCAACATATGTGCTTGGTTCAATCATGGAATCTGGGGTTCTTGGCCAACTTGATTGCAAAAGTATTATCAACTAGAAGAGGGGTAGAATTCATCTGTTTCTCCTGCAAATCTTCAAGTATTTTTCCGAGCCACACAATCTCCTTTGTTGCTTTTGCAGATGCCACATATTCTGCCTATGTTGTGGAATCTGCTGGAAACTGAATGTTTGCGTGATCTCCAAGAGACAACTACTGATCCAAGAATCATGAGATAGCTCGAAGTTGACACTCCATTTTCTTTATCCCCATCAAAGTTTGAATCAAAATATCCAATCAGGTTGAAGTCATCCACCTTAGAATGCTTGAGTCCAAAGTCTTGAGATCCCTTCAAGTATTTTAGAACTTTTTTTGCAGCAGATCAATGTCCTTACAAGGTTTTTGCATGAACCTGGAAAGAATCCCAACAACGAGTGAAATATCTGGTTTGGTGGTTGTAGGGTATATAATATTTTTCACAAGCTGTCTATACTTGGTTGCATCCTCAAATTCGTTCCCTTCTTTTGATGAGAGCTTCAAATTCTGTTCCATTGGAGTAGAGAGAGGGTTACACTCAACGATGCCAAACTTTTTCAACAATTCTCCAATGTACTTTTGGGAGATTAATATGTATTTTGGATTTTGAGTCACTTCAATGCCCAAATAGTAGTGAAGATGTCCCAAATTTGTCATCTCAAAGCCTTTCTTCAACTCTTTTTTTATGGATGAAATATAGCTTTCATTGTTCCATGTTATCAACATATCATCTACATACACTACAAACTATACAACAATTTTGCCAACTTTCTTGACAAACAGAGTTGCATCATCAAGATTAAAGTGTTTTAAATTCAATTTTAGAAGATGCTCAGTTAGATTTTCATACTAGGTTTGCGGTGCTTGTTTCAGGCCATATAAGGATTTGACGAGCTTGCATACTTTTTGTTCCATGTTATCAACATATCATCTACATACACTACAAACTATACAACAATTTTGCCAACTTTCTTGACAAACAGAGTTGCATCATCAAGATTAAAGTGTTTTAAATTCAATTTTAGAAGATGCTCAGTTAGATTTTCATACTAGGTTTGCGGTGCTTGTTTCAGGCCATATAAGGATTTGACGAGCTTGCATACTTTTTGTTCTTGTCCCTTCACAACAAAACCTTTTGGCTGAGACATGAAGACATTCTCTTTCAAGTCTCCATTCAAGAAAGCAATCTTCACATCCATTTGATGAACTTTCCATCTATTCTGTGCTGCCAAGGAAAATAGAGTACAGTTGGTAGCCCATTTTGCAGTGGGGGCAAAAGCCTCCTCATAATCAATACCTTCTTTATGTGCAAATCCTTTTTCCATGAGCCTCACTTTGTTCTTGTCAAGTGAGCCATTTGATTTGTACTTGTTCTTGAAGACCCACTTCTAGCCAATTGTTTTGGTTTCGAATGGAGGGTCCACTAACTTCTATGTCCCATTCTTGATGAGAGCATCATACTCCTTCTGCATGGCTTCTTTCCACTCATCACGAGAAGCAATTTATTCAAAGGAAGTTGGTTCAAATTTAGTAGGTAAATTCAATTCACAATTATATGAAATATCCATATCATCTACATCACCTAAATTTGAATTATCTACATCATTTCCATCTTGTCTTGTAGAAATTTTGGTTCCTATCTTCTCAACCTCATCAGGATGAACACTTTCAAGTGTCTTTATGAGCCATTTTGGTGGACCTTTCTAAGATAGTCCATGTTGCTCAATTGATTGAGATGGTGCTGAATTCTCATCAAGGTTTAGCCTTTCAATCCTTTCAATCACATCATCCAAATGAACTTCTGGTTTTGATGAAGTGGTTGGAACTTCTTTATGAGGGGGAGATGGTGCTTCAAAAGGAGATTCCAGAGATTGATCCAAGATAAGGATCCCCCGTTCAAGATGTGGAATCTCACTATCAAATTCATGATGTCTTTACATGAGTGAATCTATCTAGATGATCAAGTTGCCACTCAACAATTTTGTCATTCTTGGAGGATTCAAGAAAAATTACATCTCTAGAAAGATTGAATTTCTTGTTTACCTCATCGTAAAGACTATATGTCGTGGTGGTATTTGAGTACCCCAAGAAGATGCACTTTCGATTCCTTACGTCAAGCTTGTTTCTTTGCTCCTTAGGAATTAAGGCATAACAAGTGGAGCCAAATACCTTGAGATGCCTCACTGAAGGAATGCGGCCATACCACATTTCATATGGAGTCTTATTTCCAAGAGCATGAGATGGACACCTGTTTTTCACATAAACTGCACACAGAACTGCATTAGCCCAAAACATACATTTCACATTTTTGAAAAACATCACAGAACGAACCATATTTAAGAGAGTCCTGTTCATTCTTTAAGCTACACCATTCTGTTGAGGATTGTATGGAACAATTGTTTGATGCTTGATTTCATGTTGGTGAAGATAGTTTTCAAATTCATTAGATGTATATTCTTTTCCATTATCAGTACGAAGAGAGCCAATATGAGATTGAGCTTCATTTTGGATCCATACATGAAATTTTTTAAAAGTTTCAAAAACTTATGATTTATCTTTCAACAAGTACACCCAACACATCCTGGTGTAATCATCAATAAAAGTCATGATATATATCTATTGCCATTAGCAGATGGAACATGCATGGGGCCACATAAATCATAATGTATCATCCAAGTTTTCTACATGCTTTGGAAGTAGAATCATGAAAAGGTTGTTTGCTGTATTTTCCAAAGATACAAGCATCACATTGCCTCAATTTCCTAGGAATAGTAGGAAAACCAGAAACACCATTCTTTTTCAACAAACGAAGGCTATCTTAATTAATGTGTCTAAATCTAGCATGCCACAAGAGACTAGATGGCAATGTACCTTCATCACGGTGAGAGAGGTATGCAGAATTTTGTGCATGAGTATATGTCCCTTTCAACTTCAGTAATCTTCCATCCTTCACTCCTGTCATGACGACCATGTTGTTGGAAGCTTTCATTATTTCAACTTTGCCATCAAAGATATGAATGGAGTGGCCTTGCTGCTGTCGAATGTGCACAAGAGACTGCAAGTTCCTTCGTAGCTCAAGAAGATAGAGCACATCATGCAGAAGAAAATATGGGAGTCCAGGCAATTTAAGCTTGACAGTGCCAATTCTCGAAGGTTTGAGACTTGATTTATCTGCAAAATTGACCATACCATCTACAATGTCATTGAAATCTTCAAAGAAATTCCTCTGGAAGGTCATGTGGCATGTTGCACCTGTGTCAAGCAACCACACATCTCTCCAAGAAGCAAATGAAATGTTAAACAAATCGTCACTTACTCCAATATTGCAATGGGAAACAATATAATGAGTAGATTTAGGTGCTTTACCTTTCACTATATCTGATGCTTTACCTTTGTCTTCTTTTTGATCTTGCTTGTCTTTGATCTTCTCTCACGGGATTCTACATGTCTTTGCTTCATGTGACCCATTCTTTCTGCAATGGACACAGTGAAGATCAGATCCATCACGGGGATTATGCCTACCCCTTGCCTCTAAAATTTTTCTTTTTGTGTCCCCTCTTACTGGTTGCTCCTCTAGAAGAAGTATGTTATTGATTCTTCCCTTCCTGAACAAGGCACACGTTCTCTCCAATGGGATGAGTTGTCTTCTTTCCAAAAGCTTTCTCATGTTCTGCAACTTTCCCCACCAAAGAGTCAAAACTAGCTTTTGCCACGTTGGTCATCTCTTGCGAGCTCTCTGGAGTCTGGACTCTCCATTGATGGGTTGATAGGAGAAGATGGCTGCAATATATTTCGATATTCGAACAACCTCAAGTAGCTAATGTCCGTAATTTTTAGTAGCTCCACTATTTTTCCAGCCTATAATAGCACGATCGACTTGTTTCCCGCACCGATGTCCACATCTTCGAACAAAGAAATATCCTGGTTGTTGGCTTCTAAGTATATTGACAAATTTGGCAAGGACAAACACAACGCAACCTCCGAATACGTAGTATTCGACAACCTATGCATATCTGTATGCATGATTAGAAACTTTCCACCATCAAAATCGCCCTGGCTCGAGCTCATCGTATATCTTACATTGTTCTGCCATATTCCGTGAGCACTTCCTTCACCAAGGGTTTCCAATGGTTAAAATACTTTTGGAAGCACTGAAAAAGGCCTCGACACAAGAAGCCCTAGATGTGTCTAAATTTAGCTCCCAAGACTCAAATTGACTATGGTTTTTGCCAAATCTGCCAAATTTGGGGTCGTTTGACTGAGATTTAGACGTGCTTGTTCATAATTTGGAACGTACAAGGCCTTGTGCGATGAAAATTTGGCAAAATGGAGGGAAAAAATGCATGTATGGTGGAGATTGAAGGGAGCTAGGGTATGACTGCCAATGGGGATCAAAATGGGATGTCCGGTGATGAATGGTTGAATGAGACGGATGTTGGAAATTATCCCGACAACGACGATGTCTACAAAGTCTACGAGCTTGATGCCTACATCGATTCGTGCAGAGTCTGACAGAAAATTCACAAAAGTAATAATAAATGAAATCACATCAAGTGACACCAACAAAATGGGCCAACGAGCCTCGGGTTTGTTTTATGGGTATTCGTAGAAAGGGAAGACGAGGACAACCACGAAGGATGGGTTGAATCTTTGGTCACATGTGATAATGATGTAGTATGTTACGTCGAGAATACTGATGGGCAGAGATGAGGAAGGCAGAGGTGGGTGCGAGCAACAGGCAGAGGTGAGCGCAAATGACAAAGTAACGTAGAGGGAATAACCAGAGGGACAGTCCTGTAGAGGGATGTTTCTGCACATGAGGGAATGAAACGCCCAGGGGAGGAGAGAATCACGGAGTTAAAACCTACTCTCATACCACTGTCAGGCCAGGTATGGGTAGAGGAATAAGTAACTCCACACTTGATTATTTCATTAATGTGAGCCATACATAAATACATTGAGGAGGTGACTCTTGGTTTCATCTTCGAAGACCTCCGATGGCCCTTGACATTCAGCTACGACTCTTCATATTCATAATTTAATATTTACAACACTTTACAAAATATCGTAATCCTGAGGATTAGGTATCCAACAAAAACGTTCTTGATGGAGGAATGGGGCGCTCAAGGATCTGACTTTTTAATGAGGGCATATGATGTCAATTCCTTGTTTGATGTGGATGACAAACTGGTAGTGGAACTTGACAAGATGGATCAAGCCTTATGTCTTCGTAAAATATTTGAAGATTTTGAGTAGCAGCAATAGGCCTTCTCATGTAAACTTTCGAGTGTGGTGTTGGAATGCTCATCTTTGTGCAAGGCCTATGAGGCTCTACTCATGTAGAAGATGGATGTTGCATTTTTAGCAGTCAACACATTTTTCAAGGAAGATGATTCATACATAGATGTTGGTTGTGTTGAAGACCCGTTAGGTTCCATTGAGGATCCTAGTATTGCTCAGGATTTGGCATGTGATGTTGATCATGTATTACATGATGACACTAGTAAGGATGAATATTTTTCCTCTCCTTGTCCTTTTGGGGAATCATATAAGATTATGGAAGTCCTTGTCCTCGTGGATGACACTGGTTTAGATGAAAACAATAGTGAATCATGTTATTGAAGAATACAAACATGCAGAAGTTTGTGAACCCATGAGCATTCAATCATGTTTCTCTGATTTGAAAGATAATGAGAGGCATGTAGATTGTGAAGGTGAGTTGTAGGAGGAGAAGCATAAGGTTTTTATGCATCCAACAGTGAGGAAGATACCTCTGATTTATGTGATCTTAATGATTTCATTATGGTTTACTCAACAGTGAAATCATTCTTAGTTTACAGACATGAAGAGCACACCGAGTTCAAGTATTTTGATGGAGATCCCATTGACAACACTGATAGAGAAAACTCAAAATCAATTTTGAAGCATGCTCCTTTGGTTAGTGTTGACATCTTTCCTTTGGTCTAGGGGAGTTAAGATCTTCATTGCCTCAATTCTATGCAGCATGAAAGGAGTATTGATGCAGTAAGTTCTGGAGGGGGTGTTCAACAAAAGGATTTTGGGAGGTATTTATCAATATCTAGTGGAATTAAGGGTATTCTTTAATATTCCATGAATGCATGTACTATGTCACGGGTTCACTGAGTGAAGACAGTGTGGCATACCCATGAAAGATCAGAGAAAGAGAAACCATGGGTCACAAACATGCTTATGGGAGAGTAGTTTGGAAATGGAGATTCTTGTCACGTTGTTGAAAATAAGTAGTGGTATGCTAGAGTTTGTATGACATTGATTGCTATGACCATAGAGAGGAAAAAGAGTTTCAAGCCCATCTTAGAGCAACTTCTTAATCTTATGTCTAACCCCACTTGATTGATGAAGATTGTTCCAGTAGAAGAGAAGATGCATTCTCCACTCATTGGTGAGTAGCAGTTTTCACTATCTGATTGTGCTGTTGTACCCAATTTTCTTTCCATCCATTTCTTGGATTATGAAAGATGTGTTGATCCTATTGAAACTTGGATGAGATCCATTTGTAGAAGTGCAGATCTACAAAGACATCAAGTGAAATGTTGAAGTGCAGATCCATTGAAGGTTTGAAGTTTCACTACTTTTTAAAAGTGAAATGTTTTAAGGGCCATCCTAGTTTTGGATGCAGTTGACAATGTTCCTATTTTGGTTCATAATCAAACAAGGAAATAATTTATGCCTTTCATGAGATCCTTGGGTGCTTGCACTGGAAATTTGATTTCACCTAATAGTTTGTTCTCATAGGTTAGGGTAAGTTAGGAGTATATGTAAATAAGTTCACTGTTTGAACATTCTTTGGTTGTTTCAAAGTCTTGTTTGTTTTGGTATTAGATGTCTATGTGCGTTTTCCATAAATGTTGGCAGCACAACCTGAGTCCCTTGTAAAAAAATCAGAGGAAAGCCAGAACATGTCTTCAGCGAGGATGTATTGGTCATCTTTGGGTCAAAGCCTGTGATCCCTTGAAGTTGTACTTGTTTAAAATCTTACATTCTAGGGACGGTCCTGTTTGAGTCATGTTAAATATGTGTGAATCTGGTAACTGGTTATGTCAAAGCATTGATGTCAATGGGATTAAGAGTCTGAGGTCATCCCATGTGTGTCCATTGATCCATTTTGTATACAGGGATAGATTGATGAAGATGGGATGCTTTTAGATTTATACAGATTATGCCTACCAGATCAGGCAGTACCCAGATGAAGTGCAACATTTGTCTAGTTGTCATGAACATATTGGTGCAGAAGAATATTTGAAGTTTCAGTCGCTGATAGTTATTTTGGAATTTTTTATTCGCAGCACTCCACAAGGGGGATTACTTCTCCCATATGGAGCCATGGTTAGTTCTTGAAATGACATGCCGAATTTTTAGGGATTTTCATGAACAGATGTTGGTGAAATTCATCATCCTGCCATGAAATAGAGGAATGGAGAAATGATGCTTAAACTTGGAAACTTGAGAACAAAAGGCGACATTATGTATTACTAGGCTAAGAAGATCATTCGTGTAAAATTTGACACCTTGGCTTGCCTTTTTGAATGCATGATGTGCATTTTATGCACTATCTTAGTAAAAAAAAAATCCTTTTCCAACCTTGGAGGACATTTTTGAGTCTGAAGAGTGAATATTTCACTAATTTTTCTGTATGATCATGAATATACATGGCTTAGCATTTATTTATGGTTGGCAGGTAAAATTTGGTGTGCATTTTCCTGTCACTGGCAAAAATTTATTATTTTGTAACAATAGACCTTTTTTCAGTCGGCAGAAGGCATTTTGACCATGGGGGAAGGTGATCCAAAATAGAATACATCATGACCATGATTCCTTTTAGCCATGGCGTGGATCTTTTAAGCAGGGCATGCATTATTCTGAACACTGGCTTGCATTTTCTAAGTTCAACAATTACAGTGAAGTAGCTACTTTGGCAGACCAACAACGTGTATTGGAGGAATGTGGCATGCAGTTAAGCATGTAGGAGGGTACCATATAAGATGCTCCACCCTTCTTGTGTCAACTTACTTCAGGAGTGCATTCAGAAGGGTTGGCTTGCATTTTAAAGGGCTATGTTAGGTTGATTTGGGAGATAGATTTTAAATGTAAAATGCAACTTTTGAACAATTTAGTGTGCATTCTGAGCATGTGGAGCGATCCATCATGGAAGATAGAATATTTAACTTGCTTCAGATCACTTTTGGCATGCATTTGGTGGTGATGGCGTGGTTTTTTTGCATGAATGGTGTGCATTTCTGTAGTTAGAATTTTAGGGGCATCAAATAATTTTGGAGGATACAATGTGCATTTTTGGATCTGTTGGAGTGCGATTCAAGGAAGGAGATTGTAAAGAAAGGAAGAATTGAAATAAAGAAAGGAATAAAACTGGTTTGTTTTCCCTTTTTTCTTTATGTTCCTACTTAGCCTAATTAAGCTACAAAAGATGGAAATGAAAGAGCAAATAATAGATGTAAACCTTTTCTTTTCCCTTTTCCAATTGCACAAATAAACAGATAACAAACTTTTAGGGTTTATTTCCCGATTCTTTTTGATGTGTAAACAAGGAAAGTGAGAGAAGAAGGGTGGATTAACCTTGTAGGTGGGTGGAAACCCTTAAGTAGGTGAAGCATAACTAACAATGCTACTTAGATCTTTGATAAAGAAGGGGCAAATAGCAGACGACCAAATTAGAGAAGGTTAGACCTCTATGAGTACTTGAGATTGCTATACGCTTTTGCAAAATGCAGCAAGGGTGTTCCCCATCTCCACAAATATATATGTACAAAAGGAAACATGCAAACCACAAGTAGTAAATCTAACTAAGAGAGTGAACTGTCTAATGCCTTCAATAGAAGGATGTACCTCCTACTTCATGAGCTGAAGCTGAAGCCTTCCTTTGAGGTGGAAAAATTGGACTAGGCTGAACTTAAGCAATAGGGTAGAGCTCCACAACCATCATGAGGTGCAACCCTTTGACCCAAAAACAAAGATGGACGACCCAAAAATATCCCAAGAGCACAAAACACAGCAACAAAACCTCCTTGAGCAAGGAGGATGATGGAGATAGTTAACCCAAGCAAGAATCAAGAACATCTGCTAAAATCCAACAGCTAATGTACACAGAGTAATTTATGAAGCATTTTGGTCACCAAATGTTCACCCAAATTCAGAAAATATGAAGGGAGGTGACAAATGTTCACTAGTTCTTAGGAGGCATAACACCACTGATTCACTAAACAAGGGAGCGTTGGGCCTCTTTTCTTGGTCAAACCATTGGTTTTGAACCCCAAACCGCAGGGACTAGAGACCCAACTGTGGGCAGATCCCAGAAAAATGGTCCTTTGAATGACAAGTATGTGACCAGAGTCTAGACCATAGCTGTTGGGAGCAAGAGTGAGCGGGAAGCGGGAGTGTGAAGTGCCAATTTTCAAAAGACTCTGGGAACGAAGCATTGCAGGAATGCTTTTTATATAATGTCTATTTTTGTGTATTTTGATGCATATGTATTAAAAAAAAGCATGCAGAATGGTGAATAGTTGTATACAATATAAAAACATAGTTTTTTGTAGTAGATTGATGATAATCATTAAATCATAAACCATTTAGTACACAAATAACATCAAAGATACAGAAGTTATAGCTTATAGCATTGTCATCAAATGATCAACCTTCAAGTTTCATTAGATAACATTTGTCATCAACAAACTATAACAGATAACATCAACCATGAAATGAAACAGGGCATCATGACCAAAGAGTTGTAATATGCAATCAACAGTTCAAACTTCAACAGTCATGTAATGTTTACAAATAGCTATAATTAAAACAAATATTCTAAGTTCTTGAATCTCGATTCTAAACTGAAATAGACAAATAATTAGACTATCTACTAAGCTTTCTTAAGCCTTTTGCCACGAGCGATTTCTAATTTCTTATCCTGTGGTATAGTGACAACAGGAATCGTTCTAGGAGCACGATGAATTCTACCGGGAGTGTGCTCATCTCTGATGTGAGCTTCAGAAATGGGAGTGTGAGGGGAGGGGAAGCTTCCTTGTAGTTGAGGTCTAGACTCTAGAGTCTAGACAACAAAACTGTAGAATAGATTTAGCAGTTAGGCTAGGAAAAGTTGCAGTTTACAAAGGTGCTAGGTGTGCAATAAATGAGGAGGGAGGTTGACCAAATTGACCAATAAGTAGAGTGTGTTTGCCAAGGATGGGGGATGATTGTGGTTCCAAAAGGGGTTTTCTAACCACTTTGAACATTGTTTGGGGCAATAATAAATGCTGTTAAAATATTCGATGTGCTCGTTTAACCATTGAAAATATCACAATTTTGTCACCCAACCATAGGCATGCAGCCACCCCCGAGCACCGTAACCTTTGACAGATAGAGTAATTCCAGAAGCAGCACTAGACCCAACAAATAACCAAGAGAGAGCGCACCTTTCTCCAAAGATGGTGCACCAAGCATAAAGTCCCAAATCATAGACCAAAACTAGTTCCCAACTGCAGTCGTAGTTGCACTCTTCCTCTAGACTTGCGCACTACTTATCTTGAGTGTGTGCGTGTATTTGATGAAATGAGCTCAAACGCCCTCTATTTATAGTGCTCTTTGTCACCTGTCTAGGCTGACTTCTCTTTCTGGAGGCTAATACTTTAATATTAATTCTTTTACTGGGCCGACTTGTCTTCTAGGGTTTTTGCACATCTGTTTAGGGTTTTTATGGCTTTCGGAATATTCTAATCTATCAAGAGGTTACACATGGAGGTTGATACCTCCCTCAACTACCATAATATCAACACTCTCTCCTAGTTAGGGAGGTATTAACTGTAATGGTCTCAAACACATCCATCCATTTTACATGGTATGGGCAAGGCCCACATAGTCTTGCAGACCATTCTACAGGTAGCATCATCATAGCCATACAGGCTATCTTATGATCACGTAGATCAAGTCACGAGCATCATCATCACTATCAGTATCATTTGATAGCATCTTGGCATCAAAATATATCATCATCTGCATCATCTCTCGAGGCCATACTCCATCTGAGTAATCAGGCATGATGCTAAATAAGTCATGTGATGAACTTAGTGCACTCAACATAGTGTCTCGCATAAGTCACTCACTCAACAGAGTGATACACGGACCATTCTTTTAATCCGGACATACGTCTTAGAAGAATGACTATCCCAACAGATGCTGAATGCCCGCAATGGGATACGAGGACCATTCTTCTAATTCGGACATACGTCCTAGAAGAATGTCAGTCCTCCTAGATGCTGAAAGCCACGCCATGGGCTACAGAGACCATTCCTACAGGAATGTTAGTCTTGGACTATTTTCTAATCGGGTCACCATATGTACCATAGAGATCAATCTCTACCCATTTGTGCCTTAGAAAAGGTCCCTTATCAACCACCCTAATCGAGACGCCATGTCCTTAGGGGGCGGACTATTCAACCTGATCGGGCCATTAACTGTGCCTCAAGAGAATATCGGTCCTGGACCATTTTCCTAATCGGGCCTCAATCTGTGCCTTAGGAAAATACTAGTCCATGATACGTCAACAATTTGTAAACTTGGACCATTCTCCACAGGGAGAATGTCTGTCCACCAACAATTTGTTCTGCCTGGACCATTCTCCGCTTGGAGAATGTCTGTCCACTAATACATTGACTATCCATGATGCCATATATCAACACTCCCTCCTCACTGAGGAAGTCATCTCCTCCCTCTCAACCAAGGGAGCAATCTCCACGAGTCCCAGCTTGTCCCTCAAGTATGCAAACTTTATCTTGGAAAGAGGCTTTGTCAAAATATTAATTGTCTGCTCATCGGTGGAGATGTATTGGAGGACTTCTTCTCCCTTCTGGAATTTATCACTGATAAAATAGTACTTGATATCAATGTGCTTCGACCTGTCATGGAACACGGGGTTCTTTGAAAGCTTCACACACCTCTGATTATCACAATATATCACAGTGGAATCTAGCAGCTGATCAAATAGTCCAAAAACCAACGTACGAAGCCATACTGCTTTCGTACAAGCATTGCAAACTGCAATATACTCTGCTTCTGCAGTGCTGAGTGCAACAGACTTCTGTTTCCTGCTAGCCCATAATATCATAGCAGAGCCCAAACTGAAGCATATACCAGAAGTACTCTTTCTGTTATCTGCACTCCCTGGCCAATCTGAATCAGTAAATCCATGCAACTGTACGTCATTGTTTGAGGCATATCTCAAATCATAATTTAGCGTCCCACGAAGATATCTCAAAATGTGCTTTGCAGCTATCCAATGCTCATGTGTAGGTTCCACCTGGAACTGGCTCAACATGTTCACAACAAAGCAAATGTCCCACTGGGTATTAACTAAATACATAAATGAGCCAATCAACTGCTGGTACAGGGATGAGTCTATTGGATTAGAATCAGAGTCTCTCAACTTCCTTAGATCTGTCACCATGGGAGTTCCCATGGATTTGCAATCCATCATCCCAAACTTTTGAAGGATCTTTACAACATACTTCCCTTGCCTTAGGAAGATTTCACTACGCTCCTGCCATACTTCTAGTCCCAAATAATAATGCATGAGACCAAGATCCTTCATATCGAATTCAAAGGCTAGTTCCCTCTTATACTGAATAATGAGAGGCTTTGCACCTATCATAAACAAATCATCAACATATAGTAATAGGATCATAGGTGCATCATTCACAACCTTGTAATAAAGGTTTGGATCAGCATAGCTCTTGGAAAATCCAAGTCTCGTCAAGTAACTGTCAATTCGTGCATACCAAGCTCTTGGAGCTTGCTTGAGTCAATACAAGGCCTTCTTTAATCTGCATACATGGGTTTCTCTAGGGTGTACCTCAAAACCTTGAGGTTGCTCTATGTATACTTCTTCTTCAATTACTCCATTGAGAAAGGCGGTCTTTACATCCATCTGATGTAAACTCCAACCCATGGATACTGCAAGAGATATGATGGCTCTAATAGAGGTATATCTGGCAACTGGAGCAAACGTCTCATCATAGTCTTCTCCCTCCTGTTGGGAGAACCCCCTAGCCACAAATCTTGCCTTGTATTTATCGATACTCCCATCTACTGCATGCTTTATCTTGTAAACCCGTTTTGAAGTGACTACAAACTTTCCTTCAGGTCTAGGCACAATTTCCCATACATCATTTTTCATGATGGATTGATATTCTTCCATCATAGCTTCCTTCCATTCTTTCTTCTTGACTGCTTCTTCAAAGTTGGAAGGTTTTGCATTAACAAGACTTGTCATGAGTGCCACATAAGTAGAGAACCTTTTAGGTCTCTTGCTCTCCCTGAAGGTGCCACTGGGAGCTTTATGTCTTTCTACTTCTTGTAAGGTGGATTCTAGCCATGTTGGTCGTTTTCTGTTCTTGGGTACAACAACTAGTTCTACAAGTTCAAGTGGTTGGTTTGGTTCTTCACTGGGATGTTCTGGTGAACATGTACTTTCTTCCTTGGGATCTTCATGTCCTTCTTCATCATTGGAGTCTATGGAATCTTCTATAGATTTCCTCAAGGCAATCTTCTCATCAAAAGTTACGTCCCTACTGATTTCAATCTTATGTTGACTTGGGACATAGATTCTGTAAGCTTTTGATGTATCACTATATCCAACAAATATGCGCTTCTTTCCTGAAGGTTCCAACTTCTTCCTTTTGTCCTTGGGAACATGGATATAGACAAGACAACCAAAGATCCTTAAGTGTTCCACACTTGGCTTCTTTCCAGAGAAGGCTTCTTCTGGAGTCATGTTCTTCAATATACGATGAGGATTTCTATTCTGAATATATAGGGCTATCATAGTTGCTTCTCCCCATAGAAACATGGATAGATTCTGGTCATTCATCATTGCCTTAAGATATTCTTCAATGGAATGATTCTTTCTTTCTGTCACACCATTTTGTTGAGGATTATGTGGGACAATTAGCTCCCTCCTAATCCCGACTGCTTTACAAAAGGCAACAAGCACCTTGGAGGTGTATTCTCCTCCATTATCAGATCTTAGCTTCTTGATCTTCTTATCTGTTAAGTTTTCCACTTCAGCTTTTAATTCTTGAAACTTGCCAAATACTTCATCTTTCGTCTTTATTAGGTACATCCAAGTTTTTCTTGAGAAGTCATCTATGAACGCCACATAGTAAAGAGAGCCTCCTAAAGACTTCACTGGCATAGGACCACATACATTTGAGTGTATCAGATCCATGATCTCCTTGGATCTATTCTCACTGCTTGGGAATGGCTTCTTAATATTCTTCCCAAGTGCACATCCTTTGCAAACACCTTCGTGTACTGATTGTAATTTTGGTATGCCTACAACCATCTGTTTTAGAGATGGCAATGCTTGATAATGAAGGTGAGCATACCTTCTATGCCATAACTCACTAGGATTGAGTTCATCATGTACAAGAGCTTGAGCATTATGACCTAGGAGTTTATACAATCTTCCTTCACGAATCCCATGTTGATGATTGCAGCTATGTGAGACATTCTCCAACTTACAAACCTGAGAGATGTTATGATTGCAACTATGTGAGACATTCTCCAGCTTACAAACCTGAGAGAAAGCCCCGGAGAGGGGTGTGTGGTTCCCATCTGAGACAGAGATGGAACGTAGAGATGGCCTCCTCCTTACAGAGAGTTGAGAAGAACTCCAGATGATTCTCCTGTGTAACGCAGTGAGAAAGGAGATTTGTTGAGTTGGACATGCCTGTGATTGAGCACAAGGTGAATGTTTGAAATCCCAAAGTGCTGGGTGCATAGTCACGAGAACAGAAATGAAGATGATGTATTAGCTTCCTCTGAGCAGAAGAGTTGATGAGAAACTCCAGATGACTCTCCTGTGTAATGCAGTGGGAAAGAAGATCTGTTGAGTGGACGTTCTTGTGGACGAGCACAGGTGAACGTGATCCTAGTGGCTGAGCACTAGTGAAGAAGTGGTTCTTCTGTGTAATGCAATGAGCCAGAGATATGGACATCCCTATGGATGTGCCCCTATTGGATGAGCACTAGTGGGTGTACAAGATCCCTTGCTATATTGTTCAAGAGTCAGACCTGCCTTTAACCCTAATTGTAATGTAAAGGGTACAGGTCGGCCCCACCTAAATGTGATTAATAATTAATGTAAAAGATAATTAATTTGGTTAATATTAATCAGTGTTCCACGGGGACGTGTCCCCCAGGGTGGGGGTCGTGGGGGACGCGTCCCTCACGTCCCCGGGACGGGGGGACTCCAGGGGGGACATTTCCCCACGTCCCCTTTTTGGGGAGACGCCGGGGGACTTGGGGGGATGCAACTCCCCAAGGTGGGGGACGAGACTCCCCAAAAGGGGGACTCCTGGATGTCCCCCTCTTGAAAAGGGGGACTCCTGGAAGTCCCCCCCAAATTTTGTTTTGCCCAGTAAGGCTTAAAAAAGAAAAAAATAAATTTAAAAAACAAATATATGTAAAATTAATTTATGTTATTGTTGAGATTTATCATATTATCATTATTATTTTTATTTTTAAAATTTTATTTTTTATATTTTTTTATATTATACATGTGACGTCCCCCCGTCCCCCATTTCCTAAAAATCCCTAAAATTTGGGGGTACTTCCACACGTCCCCCTTGTGCGTCTCCCCGCACCCGCGTCCCCCCGTCCCGGAGTCTTGGTGGAACATTGATATTAATTATATTGTGAGCTAGTGAGGTCGGCATTGTTGTGCCAATAGACACTTCTGTTGATAGGTTCAGTCTAGTATAAGTAAAGGTAGATTCCCCATCGAGGAATCATATCTTTCAAGTGAGTTTGGAAATTTCAACAACTACACCTTCTTGGGAAAAGTGCACACCTCTCTTGGGCGCTAGTCTTCTAGGGTTTGAGCACCCTCTTGTGTGCTAGGTTTATTGGTGGTGAAGGTCTTTCTCTTGAAGATTATAGCAAAGGATTTTGGCTGGGTTTTCTTCCCTTGTTGAGAAGTGTTTCCCAGGATACTTCTTGTGTTCTTGTGCATGGTGTTTCTTCTTGTGATCTTGGTTGCTGCAACATTATTGGTTATGGTTAAGTGAAATGCAAAAATTAAATGAACTTCATGCTTAACCTTGTTTATTGAAAAATCAACATCCCAATGACTCTAGCGTCTTCTATTTTTGAATCTTTAGACCATATAAGAACTTTTGCATTGACAAAGGCTATTCTATCTCCTTTGTCTTCCAAGTAAGAAATAGATAATAAATTCTTTTTCAAACCAAGAACATATAAAACATTGCTAAGATGAACATTGTTACCTGATTCCATTTTGATAGAAGCTTTTCCAATTTCCTTGACTGCATAAGAGTTCTTGTCTCCAAGTTCCACTTTATGAGATGTTTCCTTTTCCTTCATGCTTGCGAGATTTTCACGATCACCTGTCATATGTCTTGAAGCTCCACTATCGATCAACCACATGTCGTCTTCAAAGGATCCTGTAAGAGCTGAGTAGTAGAAGAAATCTGTTTTTTCATGCCTAGCTTTCTTTGAAGGTTCTTCATCGTTGGCAGCTGACGCATGGTGTCTTTCCTTTCTCTTCTTTGCTATTTTAGGACAATCCCTTTTGTAGTGGCCATATTCATGGCATTCAAAACATTGTACCTTTGACATATCTTTCTTATGATTGAATTTCTTTCTTGAACCAAATCTTTTCTTACCTTCATGTCTCTTGAACTTCGTTGCATAGGCTTGAGTATCCTCTGCCTTATGAGATCTTCCCTTTTAGTTGATCCTTGTCTCTTCTTGTGCGCAACAGGTCCAAAGTTCTTCAAGTGTTGGAAACTCCTTCCTTGTGTTCATGCTTGCACAAATGCATCCTTTTCTGGAGTAACTTCTTCAATAGCTTGTAGTTGATCTCTCAACTGAGAAATCCTCACAAAGTATGAGGCTACAATGTCATCCTTAGTCATCTTTGTGTCACGAAGCTCATTCTTCAAACTCATCACTTGTCCAATATTTCTAACTACAAAAAGGTTAGTTAGGGCATCATTCGTCTTCTTGGATGAGTCAAGATAGGATATGTAGGGTATTAAGTGATCTTTGACAGAGTCCACAATGATACTCATAGCGTTGATGTCATTGTCCTTGAACTTCTCCATTGCTGCAACATGTTGAGGTTCATTTTCTTTTCCTGCTTCAAACTGTGGTTCCACGATCTTTCCCTTCACGATATCTAGAACCTTGTTCTTGGCAAGGATGAGGTCAATCCTTGTCTTCCATGCTCTGAAGTTTGAAGCTCCTTCTAGCTTGTTCTCCGACTTCTTGGAGTAAGTCATGACTGCCTTTGACCCAAAAATTCAACCTTGACGTTTTTGCTAGCTGAAGGTACCAAGAGGTGCGCTAGGCTAAGGCGCACTAGAATGTCCAAGAATTATGCCAAACGTCTCAGTTGAAGTGCCCAGAGAGTTAGGTTAGGGTTTGCTGCACTTGCAAATTCAGAAACCCTAGTTGCAGCTGCAACTGGTGCCACAATGAGCTTGACAAAGAACTGCCACTCTACCTTCTAGCGGTTAGACTGTCCTAAAGGTGGTGTGGGCCCATAACCTGTTAAAATATTCAATGTGCTCGTTTAACCATAGACAATTTCACAATATTGTCACCCAACCATAGGCACACAACCACCCTCAAGCACCGTAACCTTTGACAGATAGAATAATTCCGGAAGTAGCACTAGACCCAACAGATAACCAAGAGAGAGCGCACCTTTCTCCAAACATAGCACACCAAGCAGAAAGTCCCAAACCACAGACCAAAACCAGTTCCCAACTGTAGTCGTTGCAGTTGCACTCTTCCTCTAGACTTGCGCACTACTTATCTTGAGTGTGTGAGTGTATCTGACCAAATGGGCTCAAGCTCCCTCTATTTATAGTGCTCTTTGTCACCTGTCTAGGCCAACTTCTCTTTCTGGAGGCTAATACTTTAATATTAATTCTTTTACTGAGCTGACTTGTCTTCTAGAGTTTCTACACATCTGTTTAGGGTTTCTTTGGCTTCCAGAATATTCTAATCTATCAAGAGGTTACACATGGAGGTTGATACCTCCCGCAGCTACCATAATATCAACAAATGCAAGGCTACACCAAAAATGACCAAGTCAGCTAGATAAAGACCGAAATGGGGGCATTTGTGGACAAAGGTGATCAATTATGAGACAAAGGGAAAAAGACCAAGGGAACTCTCCTATGGGCCTGATATTAATCAAAGGAGGCTTCAAGACTAAGTTGAAGACCCCAAAATCATCTATTTGGATCAGATGGGGGGCACTCAAGGGGATGATTTCAATGCTTGTGATCTCACCATAGAGGTATGTCAGAGTCCTTTTTATTGTCCTTCAGCATTTGGTGGATAGAAAGTGTAAAGTGCAAATTCTATACACTACACAAGCAATTCCCTTATTTTATGACAATGAGGGTGTTGAAGCTAGTGAAAAATCCATTTTTTCATGCAAGAACAAAACATGTAGAAGTCCACCACCATTTCGTCTTGGAAGTTGTACAAAACAAAGAGATTGAACTTTTGTATTGTCCTACACAAGACCAACTAGATAATATTTTCACCAAGTCTTTTTCATGGCAAAAAGTTGTAAAATTTTGTGACATGCTTGGTGTAAAACTTAACATAATGGCCATTAAGAGGGGATGACACATTATGGATCATTGGTAACTCAACTTAATATTTAGGGTTAGTGTTAGTCTAGACTCTAGTCTATAAAGTTCATGTACATTAGCTTAGTTATTAGACTCAAAACAAGTGTTCTTATTACATGTTCTCATATAATTGGGAGTTATGCAGTTATGTCCAAAGCCTTGTATTTAAGCTTTCTTCTTTAAAAAATATGCAGTTATGGCCAAATCCTAAAACTTTCTTCTTTAATAAAATACGCAGTTATGTCCAAAGCCTCGTATTTAAAGCTTTCTTCTTTAACGAAATATTAATAAGCATCACACTGTTTTTTGCTTTTTTAATTGCTCAACAACCATTGGACCTGCAAGTGAGATTACAATCATTCAGGATATCAATGCCCTTTCCTGTGGATGTAGAGTTTTCCTTTATGGTTAAATTTGCATTTCTTCCTCACATTTGATTGTTTATATAGCTCCTTGCTTTGGGGCAGTCTTCTTTATTTCTTCTTTACTCTGGAAGTAGTTCTTGTCAACCAGTGCTTGTAGTCAATAGACGGGGAGCAATGCTTCCCCCCCTCCTCTCTTCCTTCAGTCTCTGTTGGAGAACATTGAGATCTCCCTGCTTAAAATTTCTTTCTACCTCTTTCAGTGGGCCTCCTCACCAGTGCAGTATTTAAATTACGTTTACCTTCCATAACAATTATCATTTAACATATATCTCATCTAACAAATAACACTAAATACACATCTGAAGTTAAGAATAATTCACATCTGGAGTCTGGATCATATGTGGCAGCGCTTGGTTCCTACACGCTAAATTTTTCATGCTTGTGCAATGCATTTACCATTCAAAGGCCTATTTTATTGACACTATTGATCTTGTAGAGCCACGTTTTCTTGTACGTGGACCATTGTATCCTTAAGGTCTTTCACCATTAAACATAGTCGAATTTGAAACTTCCAAGTTAATGTCACCCAACTGGAAAAGTTAGAAATGTTACATGCTATTGTAGTTGAGTGCTTAAGATGGTTGATGCATATTTGCAGACTAGCAGCAACAAATGATATTGATTATATATATGCCATATTTTTTGATGTTGTGTAATTGCTATATGAGGCATCTGTTAAAGATGTAATGCCCATTTTAGCTGGGCCTCCCACAGTCCCACCTTTCTACATATAGCAGTATGGTCAAGTTTAGGAGTGTTTGACAAATTTATGGGGGGCAATCTATTTTTGGGTTCACAGATTTTTGGCTGGAGAATGAAACTCATCCTTAGCTGTCCATTTTTGTGACATTTGCTTTTTGTGTGT
>ML788182.1:406823-420457 GCA_009831015.1 Picea engelmannii | reverse complement strand
CAACAAAATACGTAATCAGTGAGGCTTTAAATGGCCTCTAGAGTCCATAAAACATGGTACAAGTACAAGCCACTGGTTTATTACATATCATTGATCAACATGATCAATCATCACCACTGCTAGAAATGGGATCATCGGCAGGAGCTACAAAATCATCCTTTGGCTTAGAGTCTTCAGACTCCTCAAACTCCTTAGGGACATTTGCAACTGGAGTAATTGCAGTAGTACTAGCAGAAGCCCGAGCTGATCAAGATGCACAACTACTACCTCGATGTTGGTAGAAAAAGCTTAACATGCCTAATTAATGATTTTGGTTTGAGTGAAGGGTACATTTTTTGCCAAGGCCATGACATAAGAGTTCAACAATCAATACCACCAACATGGAGGTACATAAAGGGCCTGGTGCTCTTGATTAAATGCCAATCCCATACCCTCATACATGATAGAACCCAATGGAAATGTTGCAATCCTACTGATCCTAAAACCTTGAAAACTGTTAAGTTTATTGAATTTTGAACGGGATATGAAATCCTACTTTCTCCATATGAAGTCCGATGAGGTTGCAACCACTCTCAAACATCGTGAAACAATTAATGGTAATATTAAAAATTTAAGTAAAAGTTGACATTTCTGTTATCTTTCCTTTTAAGGATAAAAAGGAAAGACAAAGGAAATGTCAACTTTTACTTTAAGAATTTAACATTACCATTAATTGCCAGTGTTTTTGGTGAAATACTTTTTAAAAAAAACTGAATTTTGCATTTTGGTGGGGTCCTATACCTACTTGGTTGAGTAGGGATGATTTGGTATCGAATCGATCGAGTCATGCTTCGATTCGGTCGGTTTGATACCAAACCGATCACTGAACAAAGTAAGTAGCCATGTCAAATCGGTTACCCATCAACTCAGTTGAGTTTCTTGAGTTAATTTGACTCAGACCGATTCTAAAAACACTGGTTGAAAAAAACCAGAAACAACAATTCTTTGTTGTACGACCTATGGTTTAGCTGTACGGTTACTTCACAATCCTGTTGTACGAATTCTATATGATTGTACAGATTAGTACGACACTATTCGTATCACTGTGCAGGACTGCGTGTTGCCTGGAAATTGGCTGCTTGCTCTCTCTCCCTTTCTGTCGCTCAACCTGCTCAACTGCTCAAGTGTTCTTGTGTGTCTGAACTCTCTATCTTGACCTGTATTGATCGTTTTAGCTGATACCAAAGCCCTAATTTGTTTTTGAGATTACTCCTAGTCTAAGTCATCAATGCATGAAATACACTTTTTAGACTCAATTGCTGAAAACAAGACTTTCACTTTTTAACTAAAGTGAATTACAAAGTAGAATTACTTTTTCAAAAATAGAATTACTTTTCAAAAATATCTCGAACAAATTTTTGTCCGAGCTATAATTCTCAACACTCTCTTAGCGAGGAAGGAATTCTACACCAATCCAAGTCGGTATCTGAATGTCTTAAAACTTCCCTCTTGCTGAGGGCTTGGTGAGAATATCAACTACTTGTTGATCTGTCGGAATACATGGGAACTTCAATGCTCTCATCTGAATCTTGTCTTGTATGAAGTGATCTCTGTTCTCTGCTGACCTAAGTGCCAAGGAAGTGTGCTTCCCGCTGAACTAGGACACCATCATTGATCCCAAGCTAAAGCAACACCCTAAGTTTGTATACACCTACTGTTAGAAAAATAGGTGTGCTCGTTTCACCAGATACAATATGGCAATATTGTCACCCAACCATAGGCACAAAGCCACCCTCGAGCACCTTAACCTTGACAGACATAATATTTCCGGAAGTAATCCAATAACCAACCAAGGTAACGCACCTTTCTCCAAGGCTAGTGCACCAAGCAAGAATAACCAAAGAGCAAGTAGAAAGTCCAAACCATAACCAAGAGAAAGTCCAACCCAAAACCAAAATACCAGTTGCAGTGGCTGCAACTGCACTCCCTCTCCAAACTTGCACACCACTAGTCTTATGCAGTTGTTAGATCGAGTGACAAATGAGCTCTAGTTCCTCCTATTTATACTGCTCTATCTCACTTGACTGGGCCGACTTCTCTTTCTGGAGGCTAATAACTCAATATTAAATATTCTCTTGAGCCGACTTGTCTCATAGGGTTATTATCCAACGTTTTAGGGTTTCTCTTGCTTCTCGGAATATTCTAGTCTTGTCAAAGGTTACACGTGGAGGTTAATACCTCCCACAACTACCATAATATCAACACCTACAACTTCACTTCACCATTTCCAAGATATCTTAGGCCATACTCCACTATGCCCCTCAAATACTCGAGCACATGTTTTGCTGCTACACAATGCTCTTGCCTTGGCTCCACTATGAAGGTTTTCACTGCAAAACAAATATGGGACTCCTTTCAACTTACTTCAAAGCTTCGAGACTATTTTATGTACCCGATGACTAGAGCAAATGTCTCCTTGAAGTCCACTCCCTCTCTTTGAGAGAACCCCCTCGCCACAAACCTCACTTTGAACTTTACAATGCTATCGTTTGCAACATGTTTGATCTTGTAGATCCATTTGGAACTCACAATTGACTTCCCCTCCGATCTTGGCACTATGTCCCAAACATCATTCTTCATGATGGAGGTGTACTCCACCATGGCATCCCACCATACTTGTTGGCCTGCTACCTCCTGAAAAGTGGAAGGATTGAAATCTAGAATGCTCCTCATCAATGCCATATAGTCTCGAAACTTCGTTGGAGGTCTGCTCTCTCTGAATGTGCTCCTAGGAGTCTCAACATGCTCTTGAGCATCCCTTAATGTCTGACTAAACCATTGAGGTCTCTTGACAGAAGTGCAAGGGGCTACTTCTCCCCTTCTCCACCTGAAGGCTGTTGTACTACTCTGGAAATCACCAATGATCCTAGCTCAACCTTCAGAGCTTCCCGCTCCTTATCCTCTGTCACTAGGTCTAGAATTTCTTTATACCTATGCTTGCTGCTTGGGAAAGCAACTTTGGCATGCTTGCCAAGCGTGCACCCTCTATACACCATGCTGCTCAACTCAGAACTTCAAAAGACCGATGACTATCTTCCTCAGAATAGGCAATGCCTTGTGATGCGGGTGCTCCATCCTCTTGTGCCACAACTTGCACAAACTGTCACTATTATGTACCAAAACTTGAACAAGTTCACCCTGCAACCTCTACAACTTACCTTTTCTAACCCCTATTACTTGAGCTGTATTTGGGCTAGATTACTTTGGTCTGATGAGCACTTGCTGGTTCTTGAACTCCACTACAAAGCCCTTATCTTCCAGAACCGAAATTGAAAGCAAGTTCTTTTTGAGACTTGGTACAAACAAGACATCATCAAAATCTAAATAATTACCTGACTCAAGTTGGAAGGGAATAGTGCCAATTTTTGCTACTGGGTACTTGGCATCATCACCAAGATCAACCTGTACTCTTAAGTCCTGCTTCTTCATACTAGAAAATAACTTTCAAGCTAATGTCATATGTCGAGATACTCCACTGTCTACATACCACACATTCCTCAAAATCGTGCTAGTAGAAAGGCAAGATACCAACGAGAAATCCTTATCGAACTTCATAGCAAACTCGTTCATTTGAGTTTTTGTAGAGGTTGCTACCTACTTCTGCTGCTGCTCTCCTTTACCCTTCTTATCTGGACACTGTGATGGATAATGACAATACTTATGACAACTGAAGCACTTGATTTTACTCAAATCCTTCTTTCTTGGTTGTGAGGTTGACTCCTCACTCTTTCCCTTACCCCTTTATCTCTACCCTTATTTGACTGATCAAATAGCACAAGGCTCTCTTCACCATCCTCCTCGCTGGCCTTTGATTCCATCTGAGTCTCCTCATGGATACAATCATCCCAAAACCTCTCAAAGTTAGGAAAGTTTTCCAGAGCACAGATACCTTTGACAAATGGTTCCCATGAAGCTAGGAATCCATTCAGTGCCATGTTCACTAACTCTGCATGTTCAACCTTCTCCCTAACTGGTGCAAGTTGATCACGAATCTGTGTGATCTTCATAAGGTAACTGGTCATTGTGTCTAATCTAGTCATCACTATGGATCCAAGTTTGTTCCACAATACCATCTTCTTGTTTATGTTTTGACTCTAGTAGAGACTTACCAGGGCATCGAACATCTCCTTCGCTGTTTTCTTCTTGGATACATCAAGTATCAAATGATCCTTTATGGCATCCAAGATCATCCGCTTAGCCTTCACTTCCCTCTTGTTGTGAGCTAGCAATTGTTGTGGATCTGTAGGCAGAGTCACAACGTTTATGATAATATCCCAAAGATCATTCTCTTGTAGTAAAAGTGTAACCCTCACCTTCCATGATAAAAAATTCAAGGCACCATCCAATCTATCCTCGAACCTGAGGCACATTGTTGCCATCTTTGAGATCTATTGTACAAACTCCCAAATCTGAAAATAAAACTTTGAAACCCTCTCATTGCTGGTCCTTCCTTGCAGTTGCTTTACCGCTACAAATCCTAGAGAATCTCAGTCAGAGAAATAAGCTCTCATATCGTGTGAAAATTCCCAAGCCCTACGTGACTAAAATCCTTATGATCTCAATCAAACAAGTAGATGGCTGAATTTAATTATTAAAGAAATTAATTTTAGACCATAGCATTAATCACACATTAGCTGGAAATCAAATAGCAAAACCATAAAAATTAGTTGCACACATACACTGGTAATTACTCCTTCAAATATGCTTTTCATTCCTTCCAAAAACTCACAAGGAAACCTCCACAAGCTGTCCAAAAAACAAAACTATATGGATACCAAAACACACCTCAAACTTAAGCTTTTATAGCTTGATTGAAAGGTACATCTGTTGAAAAAAACCAAAAACAACAATTCTTTGCTGTACGACGTGTTGTACAAACTGTACGGTTGTTGCACAACCCTGTTGTACGGATTTCGTACGGTATTGTTTGCACGTCTGTATGGAATTGTGCGGGACTGCTGTAAAGGTCTACGTGTTGCCCAAAATTTGGTTGTCTGCTCTCTCTCCCTCTCTGTCGCTCAACCTGCTAACTGCTCAAGTGTTCTTGTGTGTCTGAACTCTCTATCTTGACTTGTCTTTATAGTTTGCGCTGAAACCAAAACCTTAATCTATTATTGAGATTACTCCTAGTCTAATTCATGCATGCAAGAAATACACTTTTTCGGAAATTACTTTTTCGAAAATATCTCGAACTAATTTCTGTCCTAGCTATAATTGTCAACAATTTTCAGATGAGATTTGGAACAAACATTGAGTTGAGTAGGAAAGAACGCTACCTCAACATAGAACCTCCATTCCATTGACGCCCAAAATTCTTTAGCAATATGATGTTTCTTTGGTTTGAATAGCCACTTTAGTTTGAAGAACTCTATGCTATGCTTTAGTTGCTTTAGTTCAGTTTGAAGCAAATTGCTGCCACTGGTTGAAAGATGAAGGGCAAAAAAGGTCATTAATGTGATAAGTGGAAATTTTATAGTCTATCGAAATGAGAATATACTATTGGTATATTCTCTATTAAATTGAGATCATTTTTATTAAGGTTGAGTTTCTTTAAATAGGGGTCACTTTTTCAACGTTAAGTTCTTTTAAAGGTACCAAGGCATTTCTTAAGAAGATTTTTTGGGTTAAATTCAAAAAGTATTTCTTTAGTGGTAGGTAGTGGTCAAAACATTTTCATTTAGTTGTAGACAAGCTCAATGGAAATTTTTTTACCGTTTGGAAGTTTAAAATTAAGTGTATCAAGGTGTTTTTTAAGAAGATTTTTTGGGTTAAATTCAAAAAGTATTTCTTTAGTGGTAGGTATTGGTCAAAGTGTTTTAATTTCAGATGTAGACAAGCTCAATGGAAAAATTATACCATTGAAAGTTTAAAATTAAGAGTATCATGATTGTCAGAGAACTATGGGACACGAAAACTCAAAGATGGCATGAGGAAGCAAACAACTTTTGTAGCACCATGATTTTGGTTATTGAGATATTTAAAGGTTTTGGTTGTAAATAATTGGAAAGCTATCTATATAAATGTTTAATAAACATTGAAGGGAGTTAAAGGCTAAGGTCCCATGCAAGGATGTGAATAGCATAAGCTCTATGATATGAAAAAACACAATAATTCGAATGATGCAAAAAATCAATAAAATATAGTGTAACATAGTATCCTAGAGTGTAGAAGTTATTATGGGGGATAATGACATGACAAGTCGGGATAGATGATGCAAGATTAACTACTCACCATAAGTTTAGCAATCCATTCCATAAAGATTATTGGCATTTTGAAACACTTTTTTTGCATAAAATTTGCTTGAATTGCCAAATTTTGTGCTTCATACCATTTTTTATGGAGTAAGTTAAATAGTGAACAAAATTTTGCTAGACTTTATAGTTCGACTTGATTGATGGGAACTTTGGGTATGAAACTTTACCCTTGGGGGTTTTGAACCATTTTAAGATGACCCAAATTGTTGGAATTTTGAAAAAACGAGTAGATCAAGGCATAACTTTTCTTTGCCAAAGACAAACCTCTCGAAAAAAGGTTGAATTTGTCCACTTTTAACTCACTCCATTTTTAAACCTCAAGGAACATCTATAAGCATCCCAAACTACAAGAAGAATATAAGAATAGAATGTAATTGTGATGATGAGGCTTAATGTAATTGTGATGACGAGGCTTTGATGTTTTGCACATCAACTTGCTAAGTAAGAATATAATCTAATTGTGACGACACGATTTTGATAGTTTGCATAACAACTGATAGAGGCAATGTTGTTGCGACTATGGTCATTACAGGTTGATAGTGTTGTGAGAATTGGGCCCAAAAAATTGTTTGGAATCTTAATAGGTTACTTTCCAGCATGGGACATGGAGTGGGAGCATGCTACTATTTGGTATAGTAAGAATTGAAGAATTGAGTCTGAGGGCCATGCTTTGAATATTGACTTGAGAGTTTGGATTGTGAATTGTGTGAAGGGAATTCTGAAATGGTTGCCCAAAACTGAATGTGAAGGGCATTGTGAAATGGTTGTGTAGAACTTTGTCTGAAGAATGTTTGAGATATTGTTAGTGCAGAACTGTGTGAGAAAGGTTGAGAAATCCCAGAGTAGTAGCATCAATATGTTTGTATTTGTTATTTAAGGAAGCAATGTCTACAATAATGAATACATGATCTCTATATATAGCTATTCACACCTACATATGAGGCCCCTTTACTATTAGGCCGACCCTATTACATATATATTTACACATTACATGTACATTTAGCTCCATATATTCCCCCCCTTGGGGTCATATCATATACGTTTAACCCTATATATTCCCCCTTTGGGTCATAAGATGGTACCCTCCTTCAAAAAGCTTTATCCTCAAAGCTTTGCAATTAAAGGCTTCACATGTGATGAAACCAAGTAATATGATTTTCTTATGTTCCTTCTTTCTTCTTTCATTTGATGATGATCCATCCATCCAAAATCAATTCTTTTCGGTCATAATCCTTGATGGCTAGTTGTTGCATAATTGTCTTTCCCTTGATTCCATGTATTGTTGTTAAAACTTCTCCAATTTGTAGTTGTTGCTGGTCTCTAATAATAGCTTGTTGAAGAGTGGTTTTGTGATGCCTTGTTCGACGAATATTGACAAGTATTCCATCTTCTTCCTTGATAATGCTGATATCGACCTTCTTGTCTTCCTTGAAATCTTTCCTGGTAATACGAGTGTCAATATGGTTTCACATTTGATGGTTTTTCACTCTGCACACCCATTTCATCTAACTTCTTTTCAGAGACAATGACATCCTTGATCATCTTTGCTTGGTCTTTGATTACTCTAGCCTTGAAGATAATACCATCATATTTGGTATGTACATCATCTAGATGGAGTTCAACTTCTTCAAGTATCTTCTGTTGACCTTCTTGAATCTTGTTTTCTTTCTCCTTTTGAAGTTGCAATGTGATCCCATCTATCAAATTTTGACGTCCTTATTCAATTCTAGATTGCATTTCTGATTTTACCTCATCAATATTTAGGGATTCCTCAACCTTCTTGCAAATTTCCTCTTCAAGTCTTTTGGTAGATTCTTCATCCAAGATCCTTCTTTCTTCTTGATTTTGACAATTTTTCTTTTATTCTTTCAATCTCTTAACCTCATTCGATAGTTTTTTATTATGATTTAGTAATCTACATATCTCTTCATCTTTTTTTTACAAATCTTCCCTTGAATCATCCTTTTCCCACTTTGCTTTGCTACTCTTTTTCTGCTTTAAGTTCTTAACCTTCTTAATTAGTGATTCATTAAGGGATTGTATCTTAGATAGCTCCTCACCCTTCTTAATCTCTTCCGTTACTTCTTTTAATTCATATTGAATTCTATACATTGCCTCCATTTTTGAGTCATTGATCCACTTGTTTGAGAACAATTCTTCAAATACTTCCCATGTGGGGCTTCGTCTAGTATCTTTATCAAAGCTATACCACCTCTTACAAGCTTCACCATTCAAATGAAGACCTGCTCCAAAAGGAGTCTTGCAGTTTTTCCTTATCATCCTCAACCATACCCCAAGATTGATTTTATCTTTATCTTCATCTCCACTAAAGCTAGGTATTGCCATTGATTCTTAATTGAGGTCTAACCCAAACCTCAACTTACTACCTCAATATATTAGGAATAATGATATCAAATAGTTATAATCCTTGTTCCAATATAATCTTCTATGTTTTTATCTTTCCAATGGCTTTTGAATTAGCTCAATCATGGTGATTTTGTAGCTTCGAGAGGTATTCTCACTAGATGCCATGGTGCCAGGCTTGTGGGAAATTTCGTTGGCACCCTTTTGGCCTTTTGTTTCGTCAAAATCGACTTAGAAATGAGGTCGGGGCCTCATGGGATTTGTGATGGGCTTTGGGGGTTTGTGATGGGGCTTCACACCCACATGAGCCAACATTTGAGATGACTTGTGGATAGACTCCTTGACACACACCCCTTGGACTTGTATATATAAGAGATCAAGTCATTGTGACAAAACAATTGTGGAGACATGGAGGAATAAGAGGTCTGAGATTTTCTGCGGTTTTAGGAGTCTTCTATCAACGATGGAGAGAGGCTTACGCCTCATTTTCTCTGGCTTTCTTTAGTGTTTGGGCATGTCATCTTGAGGGGAGAAGTGCAGACTGCCCTAGGACTGTTTGAGGAAGTTACTAATAACCCATATGACAACTCGATTTTGATAAGAAAGGTAGTCGCAGAGGTTGGGGAGGTCGTAGGCCTATTGCTGGCAGCTACAAGAGTCAAGGAGAGGCCCAGTTAAGGGTGCAACCTACCCAAGGAAGACAACCACAAACATCTTGACAATTGCAAGGGTCAAGGGAGGCTTAGCTAAGGTCCAACCTGTCCAAGAAAGGAAACTATAAGCCCGAGAAGAGAAGACAGACCTGTAGCAACAATTTTGGAGGCTAAACAAGGGCTAGTGCATTAGTCTTGAGGGATGGACAGGTGGCCAACACTACAGGAAGACACGTACAATAGTCTTCCAGAGTTGATAGTTGGCTAGTAGAAAAATTAATGAAGGGACAATAAGTCTGAAGGAGCAGACCTTGGACAACAAAGTTCAAGTGTTGATTGAAGGGTTGTCACAGGTGTGTGACAATAGTCCTTAGGTAGCCTTGAGGACATGTTGAGGACAACCAAGTGGGATCTTACAACAGTGGGCCAAAGGGCAGTTTTTTGGTACAACATTGACACATAGACCAAGGAGGGCTTCTGCAATACATTGTAAGTGAATTTTTGGTATTCTTTATTCTTGTAAAAGTGGGCCATTGTCCCTGGTACGTGAGCCCTTTGTTTTGGATGTAAGAACAAGAGATTTTGGTATTAAATACTTGTGTATTGGTGTATGATTTAATTACTATTTCTATTTTCGCCGTGTTAAATGGTTAGGCATCTCCGTGTGTTTATGCTTATAGTTTAAATAGAGTTAATTTGCGTATAATTGTCTAAGACATAGGCCAGACCTAAGGTGCAATAAAAACTAACATGGTATCAGAACTTGAGGTTTGAAGAAGATAAGTTATTAGCCACAACACTGGAAGAGTGTTGTTCTTGTTCCGAGCAGGTAACCATGGCGAATACATTAAAACTTGAGGAAATGTTGTAAGGGGAAACCAACTTCCAGGCTTGGAAGGCAAGGGTTCTCCTTCTATTGGAAGAGAATGACCTCAAGGAGTATGTTGAGAGTGTGGTTACAGCCCTTGCCAATCCACATGAGTTGACAACTCACAACAAGAAGGAAGTGAAGGCCAAGTGGGTATTGCTAGAGTCCGTGAAGGGCCACTTGATTCCACACATTGTTGAGAAAGCAACTGCCAAGGAGATGTATGATGCTTTGGTTGGTCTTTACCAAAACAATAATATTGGTAGGATGCTACACTTGAAGCACCAACATTAGATTGTCAGGATGACATGTGAGGATACAATTGTCAGTTATCAGTTATCTTTTGAAGAGTACTAAGATTCGAGATCAACTCATAGCTATTGGCGAGACAATGCATGATGCTGGGTTAGTGAATGTAGCTTTGAGAGGTCTTCCTAGGTCTTGGGAACCATTCGTGCAAGGGATCTGTGCATGAGAGAAGTTGCCAGAGTTTGACGTACTAGGGATAGATTATATCTAGGAGGAGACTCGATTGGTATCCAGGAAGGATATGGATGGTCTGGGAAAAGGTAACAGTGACGAGAACCAGGCCCTTGCAACCCACACTAGGAAGGGCAGAAGGGATTCTCTAAACATAAGAGGTCCATCAGGGAGAAGGGCTTCTCTCTCTCTCGAGAAGTTTCTCCAGAACCGAGACAAATGAAGGATCTTAGTAAGATCACATGTTTTGAGTGCCATGATTATGTTCACTATGCTTCACAGTGTCCACACAGGAGGGGAAGGGGAAGGAGGCAGTGGACATCAACAACAGAGGTTGATGAGGTTGCAGACAAGTTCCAGAGGGAGATCTTGTTGATCTCCGCCCTTTCAGGTTCTGTCTCCAGTAGGGAGAGATGGTTGGTGGATAGTGGAGCATCTTGCCATATGACAGGTGCAGGAGAGTTGTTTGACACTCTCACAGAGATTGGCTCAGACTTATGTGTGGAGATTTGTACACAAGCCAAACATTCAATACGAGGATTCAATGCAATATCGTTTCGATTGGAGTCAAGAGAGATACTGAGGGCGTCGAATGTGTTATTGATGCCAGAACTCAGGAGGAGTGTCCTCTCAGCCTTAGAGATTGAAAGGAAGGGCTATCACATACTATTTCGATATGGAAAGGCATTACTTGTGCCCAGACGAACTAGCTTCAGATCAACAATGGTTCTTGGAGTTAGGGAGGGAAACCTATATAGATTGAGGGGCTAGCCTATGGGTGTTATGGCTAGCAGGAGCAAAGAGACAGAGGAGGGGGAGCAGGTAGCTCCACTAGAGGTGAGGCAGGCGACCCCACCAGTAGCACAGGTTGAGAGGGGGCCAGAGTTCAGAGGGAGACGACCCTCATGGTCCAGAAGGGAGTAGCAACCTCCCAAGACTGTGCAGAGGACAATGGACATGGAGCAAACATCCATAGGTTGTGCAGACTCAGAGGGAGTCAACTTTCAGACAAAGCATGTGATCTCAAAGTGAGCCCGATCTTAGGGAGACTCACTTGGCTCAGAGGGAGAGATGGTCATCCAGAGGGAGTTTCCCCTCAGGTTTAGATGGGAGAAAGACATCTTCCAAGATTGGTAGACAGGTTTCATGGGTTGAGGAGGTCAGACATGAGATGGAGGAGCATGAGGCTTCTGAGAGTTGTGTACCTTCCATGGAGGATCTAGTTGATTCAACAAGTTTTTCTATAGTGATAGAGGAGGAAACCAATCAAGAGATAGGAACTGCCTCAGTCATAGAGGGAGTAGTCAGTGAGGCAGCATGGACAACTGTATTTGCTTCAGTGACCAAGGATACTACTAGTTAGACTGACTTTGCCTCAATGACTGAGATGCGACCAGTCAGAGAAATTTTTCCTCAGCGACCAAGGATGCGACCAATCAAACAGATTTTTCCACAGTGATCGTGGATGCAACTAGTTAGACAAACTTGACAACATAACTTCTTCCAGTGACAGAGTTCATAGACCCATTTGCCACAATGACAAAGGGATTACCCAGTCAGGATTGGAGCATAGATGAGGTGGTAGATTCAAAGCTATATCTATTGTGTGCGACAGTGGTGCATCCAGATGTTGGAGGATGGGATACTTCCCTTGCTAAGAGGGAGTGTTGATTTTGTAGCTTCGAGAGGTATTCCCACTAGATGCCATATTGCTAGGCTTGTGGGAAATTTCGTTGGCACCAATTTAGCCTTTTGTTTTGTCAAAATCGGCCTAGAAATGAGGTAGGGGCCTTATGGGCTTTGTAATGGGCTTTGGGGGTTTGTGATGGGTCTTCACACCCACATGAGCCTACATTTGAGATGACTTGTGAAACAACTCCTTGACACACCCCTTAGACTGTATATATCAGAGATCAAGTCATTGTGACAAAACAATTGTGGAGACATGGAGGAATAAGAGGTTTGAGATTTTCTGCGATTTTAGGAGTCTTCTATCAACGATGGAGAGAGGCCTTTACGCCTCATTTTCTATGGCTTTCTTTAGTGTTTGGGTTTGTCATCTTGAGGGGAGAAGGGTAGATTTCCCTAGGATTGTTTGAGGCAGGTACTAACCCATATGACAACTCGATCTTGTTAAGAAAGGTTGGGGAGGTCGTAGGCTTGTTGCTGGTAGCTACATGAGTCAAGGAGAGGCCTAGTTAAGGGTGCGACCTGCCCAAAGAAGGAAACCACATGCATCTTGGCAATTGTAGGGGTCAAGGGAGGTCTGGCTAAGGTGTGGCCCGTCCAATATAGGAAACCGTAAGCCCCAAAAGAGACAACATACATATAGCAACGATTTTGAAGGCTGGACAAGGGCTAGTGCATCAGTCTTAAGGGTTGGACAGGTGGCCAACAATAGAGGAAGACTAGTACAACAATATTCCAGAGTTGACAAGTGGCTAGTAGCTGAATTAAAGAAGGGACAACTCTGAAGGAGCAAACCTTAGACAACAGAGTTCAAGGGCTGATTGAAGGGTCGTCACAGGTGTGTGACAATAATTCTTAGGTAGCCTTGAGGACAACCAGGTGGGTTATTACAACAATGGGCTAGAGGGAAGTTTTTTGGTACAACATTGACACATAAACTGAGGGTTTCTGTAGTACATTGTAAGTGGATTTTTGGTATTCTTCATTAGTGTAAAAGTGGGCCATTGTCCCTGCTACGAGAGCCTTTGTTCTAGATGTAAGAACAAGAGATTTTGGTATTAAATACTTGTGTACTGGTATATGATTTAATTATTAGCTCTATTTTTGCTATGTTAAATGGTTAGGCATCTCAGTGTGTTTATGCTTACAGTTCAAATAGAGTTAATTTGCATATAATTGTCTAAGACATAGACCAAACCTGAGGTGCAGTGAAAACTAACAAATTAGACATCCAAATCAAAAGTTATGATAATTTTAAGTAAACATACTTTTGAAACCTTGATTTGG
>ML788182.1:370568-390434 GCA_009831015.1 Picea engelmannii | reverse complement strand
ATATAAACTTTATATTTATAAAGTTTAAGTGAATTTTTGCTTTATGAGGAATACAATGATTTAAGTTGTGATAATGAGAGATTATATCACAATCGTAGATCTTAAGTGGCTTAGGATTTAATCTTAAGCCATTAGATCTAAAACAACTTACTTCCTCATGAAGAGACAAAAATGAGATCTAGGGAAAAAGACACGATTCATTATTCATTTAATGAGAAGATAGAGCATAAGTGGGAGAGGAATAGAGAAGAGAAAACATTGCAGCAAACTAGGGCACGATTCCCAAGGAGAAAGAGGACATGAATCCCAAGAAGAGTTGGCACATATTTCAAGGCATCTATGCAAAAAAATCAAGGTAGACCGTACACCATTTATTGTTGGTACAATGCACATATTTTGAGGCAGTGGTACATAATTTATTGCAGGTCACCGTACAACATTTATTTCAGTACATAGATTTCTAGGAGCATGGCGTACAACTTGGTGTGAGACACAAAAATCGAGGCAACAATAAATTTTTGAGTTTGACACAAATTTTTGAGTTTGGCACGAAAATAGAGGGGTGCACTTGTTCCTATTTCTCTTGCTATAATTTCCAGATTTTTTTCTCAAAAACCCTAATAAAATTTCCTTTCCCTACTGGTTTTCCCTTCAGGGTTTTTCTAGGGGCATTGCCCAAAATATCTTATGTCATTGAGTGGTTTGATTTCTTGTTTCTATTGTGCAAGTAAAAGATTCAATGTGTTTTTTCTTTTAAATTCCAGTTTTGAAAATGCATTTATGAATGAACATTAAACTAAGACAAACAATTTATTGAAATAAAAAACCAAGATTTGAATATTAAAATTTTACATGGTATCAGAGCTGGGACTCTGAAGACTTTGGCACATGGATTTGTAGGGATTGCATGGGGTTTTCTCGGATTAAGGAAGGGAAAAATACTATTGGTCAATTGGGCAAGGATGGCTATTGGATTGAGGTTTGAGGACACGCTGGACAAGACTACGAATTTTAGCCCATGGAAAGAACATATTGCGTTTTTGTTAGAGGAAAACGAAATCTGGGATATTGTGGAGAAAACCTAGGTTGTTCCCACAGATACAATGCTTTTGGCGGCCTTCACTAAGAAAAATGTGAAAGCTAAAAGGATGTTCTTGGATGATGTGAAGGACCATATCATACCTCATTGGTCCGGAAAGAAATATGCCTATGAGATGTGGGAGGCTCTGATAAAGCTATATTAGAGTGGAAACCAAAACATGAAGATGGCGTTGAGGGAGAAACTCAGGAGCACCAAGATGTCCAAGACTGACACAGTGACATCGTATCTCACCAGGATATCACATGTTTGTGATGAGTTATCGACTGTTGGAGAGGAAGTCAAGGATGATGAACTTGTGAGGACAACTTTGAATGGGTTCTTAGAGAAGTGGGCTCCATTCGTGAAAGGAGTTGTGGCATGTGAGAAGCTCCCTGACTAACAAAGGTTGTGGGATGACTTCTCTCAGGAGGAGACTCGGGAGGACGCTCTTCAAGGAAGTTAGGCTAAGGGTGATGAAGACGAGGAGAATGTTGCTCTTCATGCGAAGAAGGGTAAGGACATGAGAAAAATGAAATGCTTTGCATGTCATAAGACTGACCACTATGCAAGCCAATGTCCAAACAAGAAGAAGGTCAAGAAGGAGACACATGTAGCAAAATCAACATCAACTAAGATCGATGCTTTTGCTGAGAAGTTTGAGAATGATTTTTCTTGTGTCTAGTCTTTCAGGCTGTGGTAGTGCAAAGTTTGGGGACATTGGAGCATGGGTTGTGGACAATGGCTCATCTCTCCATATGACAGGAATGGGGTCAATTTTCCTTAGTATTTCAGAGACAGACTCAGACTGTCATGTGGGTTGTGGGACTAGTACCATGCATGCAGTGAAGGGGGTTGGATGTGTGAGATTCCAACTAGAGTCAGGAGGATCTTTGGAGGTGGTAGAGGTGTTATTTGTTCTGGAGCTGAAGGTAAGCTTGCTCTCAGTATCAGCTTTGGATGACATTGGATATGGAGTTGTGTTCGAGCATGGACACGTGTTCATATATCCAAAGAAAGCTACCCTGGACGCAACAATAATGCTTGGTGTCAGACAAGGGATGTTATACAGGTTACTGTGACAACCTGTGTGTGAGACCAAGGGGATCTTGGATTCAAGATTAGTGTACGTGACAGGTGGTTGTGAGGTTACTTCTAGTACCGTCAGGAGTCTCATCTGGTATGAGATGACACATTTGGATGCTCAGGAGTGTGAGAAGACACCTAAGGGCATGGCGAGGAGGAGCATGTCTTCAACATAGGATCCAATGCAGGTGGTAGGGAAGCTTTCTGGTTCAGAGGGAGCAACTACAACAACGGATGGAGTGATTGAGTTGGAGACAAATCTAGGTGGAGGTTCTAGAAGTACCTTCCTTGCTAAGAGGGAGTGTTGAGTTTTGTAGCTCGGATGGTCTTCTACATGTGATTGGTGTCTTAGCATGTGGGGGACATAAAGTGGTCTCTAGATATAAACATTATATTTATAAAGTTTAAGTGAATTTTTGCTTTGAGGAATAAAGTGATTTAAGTTGTGATAATGAGAGATTATATCACAACCGTAGATCTTAAGTGGCTTAGGATTTAATCTTAAGCCATTAGATCTAAAATAACTTACTTCCTCATGAAGAGACAAAAATGAGATCTAAGGAAAAAGACACGATTCATTATTCATTTAATGAGAAGAGATAGCATCAGTGGGAGAGAAAAAGAGAAGAGAAAACATTGCAACAAAGTAGGGCACGATTCCCAAGGAGAAAGAGGACATGAATCCCAAGAAGAGTTGGCACATATTTCAAGGCATCTATGCACAAAAATCGAGGTAGACCGTACAACATTTATTGCTGGTACAATGCACATATTTTGAGGCAGTGGTACATCATTTATTGCAGGTAGTCGTACAACATTTATTGCAGTACATAGATTTCTAGGAGCAGGGCGTACAACTTGGTGTGAGGCACAAAATCGAGGCAACAATAAATTTTTGAGTTTGACACAAATTTTTGAGTTTGGCACGAAAATAGAGGTGCACTTGTTCCTATTTCTCTTGTTGTAGTTTCCATAATTTTTTCTCAGAAACCCTAATAAAATTTCCTCTCTACTGGTTTTCCCTTTGGGGTTTTTCTAGGGGCATTGCCCAAAATATCTTGTGTCATTGAGTGGTTCGATTTCTTGTTTCCGTTGTGCAAGTAAAATATTCAATGTGGTTTTGATTATAAATTCTAGTTTTGAAAATGCATTTATGAATGAGCATTAAATTGAGACAAGCAATTTATTGAAATCAAAAACCAAGATTTGAATATTAAAATTTTATTAAAATAGAGCAGGCTGTACTTTTGTAACTGAGCCCTCTCTTAGACAAGCTGTACAATGCTATTTGAGGTGATTTTATTGACTGTACAATTGTTGGTTCAAGTAGGCTGCAAAGGTCACCTTGTAAGTGTTGATCAAAGGAATGAACGACTTATTAGAAGGAGAAATCCCTGTGTATGTGTTTTATTTCTTATGTTATTCATTTTTTAGCCACTATGTGATTGATGCAATGTTCAGAAAGTTAATTTTTTGTTATTAAATAAATTTTGTTTTGATTTATTTAATGAGAGAACATAAGGGCAACAATCACCTAGGTTGGACAAATTTACATGGCATCATACCTATTTCTCTAATTGAGATTCTCAAAGTTTACAGTGGTAAATCCACTGTTGAAAAGAAGGATGAGTAGTTAGAAGGTTTCAATATTTCCTTTTTTAAAGACTAATTTTCAGATCTAGGAGTTTGTGCATTATATCTAAAAAATGGCCTCAACTAGCCTCAAATTGAAGGATAGATTTGATAGCACCTCAAATTTTTTGTCATGGAGAGTGAGGGTTACACTATTAGAAGAGAGTGATCTCTAGGATATTGTCAAGGATGTTGTACCTTTGCCTATAGATCCGCAGTAGTTGGAAGCTCACAAGAATAAAGAAGTGAAGGCCAAACTAATGAGCATGGACGCCATAAAGGATATTTTGATCCCTCATATATCCAAGAAGAACATGACAAAGGAGATGCTCATTTTCATGGTTAGCCTCTACTAGAGTGAGAACATAACCAAAAAGATGATATTGTGAAACAAACTTAGATCCATAGAGATGACCATATTAGATTTAGTAACTAGTTACCTTATGAAGGTCATGTAGATTCATGATCAACTTGCAGTAGTCAGGGAGAAGGTTGCAGATGCGACGCTGTGAACATGACACTAAATAGATTCCCAACTTCATGGGAACCATTTGTCAAAGTATTGGTGCTCGTGAGAACCTTCCTAACTTTGAAATACCGCGGGAGGACTATATCCATGAGGAGACTAGATGGAGTCAAAGGCGAACAAGAAGGGTGGTGACGAGAACCTAGCCCTATTTGGCCAGACAAATAAGGACAGAGGTAAAGGATCTAGCAAGGGTAATGGAAAGAGTGACTTGTCAATTTCATAGCTAGGAAAGAAGGAATTGAGTAAAATTAAGTGCTTCATTTGTCATTAAGCATGGTCATTATGCATCACAATGTCCAAAAAAGAAGAAGGGTAAAGGGAAGCGATAACAAAAGTAGGTAGTAGCCTCTACATAAACTCATATGAATGAGTTTGTTGCCAAGTTCGAGAATGATTTCTTGATGGTGTCTTGCCTTTCTGCAACACGATTCCTATGAATGCGTGGTATATGGATAGTGGGGTATCTTGTCATATGACATTACTCTGGCATTTATTTTCTAGTCTAATGAAGTAGGACTCATGAGTACAAGTTGAGCTTGGTGACGATGCCAAGTACCTAGTAGCATGAGTTGGTACTATTCACTTCCAACTCGTGTTAGGTGCTCTTTAAATTTTGATGATGTTTTGTTTGTTCCAGGTCTCAGGAAGAACTCGCTTTCAGTTTTGGTTATGGAGGATAAGGGCTATCTAATTGAGTTCAGGAACCAATAAGTCCTCATTAGATCGAAGGAATTTAGCCTAGTACAACCCATGTACTAGGGGTTAGAGAAGATAATCTTTATAGGTTGCAGGGTGAACCTGTTCGAGCCCTAGTTCATAACAGTGACAACTTGTGTGCATTGTGCCACACGAGAATGGGACACTTGCATTATAGAGCATTGCCTATTCTAAGGGAGATAGTCATAGGTCTTCCAAAGTTTAGTATTGAGCAACATGGAGTATGCAGAGGGTGCACGCTTGACAAACATGCCAAGGCTACTTTTCCAAGTATCGAGCATATGTCTAAGGAGATTCTAGACCTAGTGCATTCAGACGTTTGTGGACCCATGTTAGTAGCATCAATTTCAGGAAGCATGTAGTATGTTTCCTTCATTGATGACTTCTCTCACAAAACGTGGATCTACTTCCTAAAGACCAAGGATGAGGTCTTTAACATGTTTCAAGAGTTCAATGCTCTAGTTGAAAACTAGATATGGAAGAAGATCAAAGTCTTGAGATTAGGCAATGGGGGTGAGTATACATCCAAGGAGTTCGAGGGTTTCTACAAGGAGGCAAGAATTGAGAGGGAGTTGAATGTTTTGTACAACCTTCAGTAGGATGTGGTTGCAGAGCAGAATAATCAATCCATCATAAGGGTTGCTAAGGGCATGATTTGTGACCAAGACTCGTTGATGTTTCTTTGGGTAGAGGCATGCGACACAACAATCTACATCTAGAACCAATGTCATCGCAAGAACTTGGAGTGACAAGACACCAGAGGAGGCATTCATTGGTGTGAAGCCAGAGGCAGGTCATTTCCGCATCTTTAGTTGTCCAATTTATATCCATGTACTGTTAGAAAAGAGGACTAAATTGGAACCCTCTAGCAGGGAGGGTTTATTTGTAGGTTACAATGAAACTTCAAAGGCCTACATGGTCTATATTCTAGAGTAGAGGAAGACAATAGTGAAAAGGGATGTAAAGTTTGAGGAAGACTTTGCATCTAGGAAGTCCCATGAGCCTATTCCAGTGACGAAGGATGAGGAGTTGGAAGTTCCAAGGTTGAGCCTGGGTCACCAACATTCAAGTGAAGAGGAGATAATAGCCCTTTCCACTTTTCTTAGGAGACCTTGGTGGTTCACTCAGAAATTGAGAGATGCTCAAGAGTATGTGGAGGCTCCTAGGAGCACATTTAGAGAGAGAAGACCTTTGAAGAAGTTTCCAATCTACATGACATTCATGAGAAACATTATAGATTGTGAGCCTTTCAGCTCTCAGGAGGCAATCGATTAGTAGGCATGGTGGGATGCCATGATGGAGGTGTACACCACAATCATGAAGAATGATGTTTGGGACACAATGCCAAGAACGGAGGGAACTCAGTAGTGAGTTCCAAGTGGCTCTACAAGATCAAGCATGCAACAGATGGAAACATTGATTAGTTCAAGGTGAGGTTTGTAGTGAGAGGGTTCTCCCATAAAGAGGGAGTGGACTATGAGGAGACATTTGCTCCAATCTCCAGGTGCACTTCCATTAGAGTAGTGATGTCCTTAGTTTCATTTATGGGATGGATGGTACATCAAATGGATGTGGAGACAACTGTCCTTAATGGGATCATTGAAAAAGAAGTGTACATAGAGTAGTGTCAGGGATTTGAATTAAATGGGAATGAGTCCCATGTTCGCAAGCTTAGAAATCCTTGTATGGACTCAAGCATGCACTGAGAGCATGGTATTCCAGGATAGATGGATATTTTTAGAGTATGGGCTTCACCAAAAGCGACATAGATCCTAACTTATATTATATATTTGTTGGGACTGAGCTGCTCACTTTGGTGTTGTATGCAAATGACTTGTTCCTTATAGGTGAAGAGAGGCTCATTGCAGGGTGCAAAGTATGCATGGCAGTTGAGTTTGAGATGAAGGACATCGACACGATGCATTACTTCTTGGGTTTAAAGGTTTAGTGGAGATCAAGGTTGATTTTCCTTGGGCATGTAAGTATGCATTTGAGATTCTGAAGAGGTTTTAGATGGAGCGCTAGAAACCTATGGCCACACCCATGATCACTAATCTGAAGGTGTCAGCTTCAGAGTTAAAGTTAGTGGATCCCATATTGTATAGGTAGTTGATAGGTTCCTTGATGTATTTGGTCAACAATAGACCAGAGATATGTTTGGTAGTGAACACCTTAAGTCAGTGCATGCCACATGGTGGAGCTGAGGCAAGAAGCATTGGATAACAACAAAACATGTGCTTAGATATTTGAGGGGCATAATGGAGTATGGTCTAAGATATCTTGGAGATAGTGAAGTGAAGTGAAGTTGTAGGCGTATTTAGACTCAGATTCGGTAGGCAGTGCAATAGACAGAAAAATCACCTCGGGGTGCTGCTTAAGCTTGAGATCAACGATGATATCTTGGTTCAATAGTAAGCAGACTTCGATGGCACTTAGCTCAACAGAGGCTAAATACATGGCAACCAATACTACTAGTTGTGAGGCCATTTAGCTTCGCAAGCCTACCTGTAGGCTTGTTTGATCAAGAGTTGGACCCTATAATCATTTACTGTGATAATACGAGTTGTATCAAACTCTTTTAGAATCCAAGGTTTCGTGACTGGACCAAGCACATAGAGATCATATATCACTTCATACGAGACAAGCTTTAAAAGGGAGTAGTGAAGCTTCGATATATTCCCACAGATCAACAAGTAGTTGATATTCTGACCAAGCCCTTAAGAAAAGGGAAGTTTGAAGCTTTTAGAGATAGACTTGGGTTGGTGCAAAATTTCATCTTCACTAAGAGGGAGTGTTGAGAAATGTAGCTTGAGCAAGAACTTCTTGCATAGGTTTAAGTGTGAATGTGCAGGAAGTGGTTCAAGACATTTCTTTAGTGACCCCTTAGGGAAAGTGGGAAATAATTCCATGTTGTAATTTCACTTGAAAATTAAAAGAAAACGTGAAAGTCTTATGGTTTGAAGTCAATTAGTCTTAGGAATCTAAATGAAATGTTTTAGAATATTAGAGATTTAGATTAGCATTTAATCTTATCCGTACATCTCATGATTGAAATAGGTGGCAGCTAGGATTGAGGAAATTGATTATCTCTCTCATATTATAAAGAGGACAAGATAGGAGAAATAGATCTCACACGAGAAGAAAGCAAGAGAGCTGGAAGAAGGGAGAGTGCATTCAAGGAGAAGAAGAGTAGATTGTTAAAGAGGCTAGCAATATACTAGCAGGTTGTATAGGCATACCACTACTGTAGTTGTCTTTTTCTTATGCACAAGTCGTACACCTTTAGATCTAGTCGTACACCTTCAATTCTAACTGTACTTAGTCTTATATGGTTTGCTGGAGTGTGTTGTAGCTATTGAGAGAAGAGAGAGTAGTTTCTTGTCCAGGAAAGGCAGACATAGAACATGTCATATTGCTGTAGCTATACCCTCGATTACACACGACATACACTATTGTTTGAGGTGATTTTATTGACCATACAACTGCAGGTTCAAGCAGGCTATAGGGGTCACCTTGTAAGCTTTTATCAAAGGAATGAAAAGTTGATTAGATGGAGAAATCCCTGTGTATGCGTTTTATTTTATCTGTTGTTCCTTTTTCAACTACTATGTGATTGATGCAATGTTGAAAAATTTAACTTTATGTTGTTAAATAAATTCTATTTTGAGTTATTTAATGAGAGAACAGTAGGATAATGACCTAGGATGGAAAAGTTTACACTTTAATGTCAACAAGTTATAACCCTTAGGACACACTCTTTTCACGCATATAATAGCTTTGAAATAATTTTATTACAATATAATTAACAAGAATAAATCTGCCCCCTTATCTTCAAGAGATATATTAAATCCCTTAACAATTTTTAGCCCTATGTTTTGTCAAATTTAGCATGAACATGTGCTAGAATTTACCTAATCAAGAGGATAATTCAAGTTGAAAATTTCAACATAGTGGTACAATCTCAAGCTCCCCAAACCCTAGGTAAGGAATCCAAGAAAACCCTAGCCATCAACTCTTCCTAGTTATAAATCACTCCTAACCAAAGTTGGTCACTCTGCAAAGGATTCTCAACAAGCTAGCATCATTGCCAACACGTTCTCCTTTGCACATGTAAAACATTTCCTTCTCTTCTCCTCCTTAGCAAGCAGAAGAAGTAGCTCTAGAGTTTCCAAAACCCTAGTCTTCTTCTCTCACAAGAGCTACAAGATACACTGCTTTTTTTAGTATTTCACCCTCTAGGGTTTATCTAAAACCCTAGCTTCTTTACCTTCTTAGGGTGAAACCCTAATCCTAGAATTTTCCTTGAACTTCTCAAGGAACCTTAGTGCTCAAGACAAAGAGAGATAATACAATGAAGAGTACATGGGATTGAAACTAGTGCACTCCACTTCTCACATATCTAATACAAGTGTGTGATGAGTGAATCCTCAAGATCAAGTATGAACAAATGACTCTCATCCCTATATTTATATGAGAGGTGTGAGAGGTCACCAATACAATAGTGGACCTAGTCCACTACAAAAAATCTATTTGTAAGAATATAGACCCACTTGTGAAGTGCTCCTCTAGAAGTGACAAATGTCAAGCTCTAAGGTGAAGATGTCCAACACGCAAGGCACCAAGTCACGAGTGCTCCACGAGATGTGTCCAATGCTCCACCTCCTCAAGTCTCCAAAGCTTCAAGGATCCTCCTATGCCAYGTGCTCCTCTAGGTCTATCCCATTTGCATGATCACTCCCTCGACCCATGCATCCTAAATTCAAGTACAAGTCTCCCCACAAGCAACCAAGCACCTCTATGGTATCTAGGGCTGAATGCCTTCCTCTAGGATGCCYAAGATTACTATTGCAAGGCAAGTCATCCTCCAAGCAAGCCACACATTATGCATGTGCACATCATGAAGAATGKCATCACGATGACTAGGTCTCTAATGCTCCTAAGGAAGAATGATACACACACATTTACATAAGTTCTAACAATCATTGAGTGAGCCACTTCTCATGTGTATGTCCATCACAACACAAGGAAGGGCCATTGATACACCATGCACCTCACATCACATGAAGCACTCCCAAGCATGGTGTAAATGTTTACAGAGTAACCCCAAAAGCTAACACTCCCTCTTTACTAAGAAAGTGTTTTCACCAATGCCAATCTACTCCCTCTACTACTTAACCAAACCTTCCATTTGCAAATCTATACATGCTATGGTCTGAAAACTAACCATTGTCTCCCAAACATCACACTTCCCCATCAAGGCATCATACCTCTCCTCTAAATACAATTGAAAACCTCACGGATGGAAGAAGCGAATGAAATATGGATAGGATATATCCTAGGAGGTATACTCACCCTCACTAAAGATCTGGGTATTGCTACATGCTCTTGTGCATCTTGTAATATCCGAGTAAGCCATCTTGGTTTCCCATGAGCTAGAGTAGTAGGTGAGGGTATATCCACCCCAATCTCACCTCGTTCACTCCTGAATTTGACTTAGCTTTGACCTCCGAATTAGCCTCTAGAACAACAACATCGCCTCTCCCTTCAATCTTTGAAGGAGATCCTTGCGAACTAGAAGACCTCATATTTTCGTCAAACTTCACATCTCTACTCACTATTTCACTATGCTGGAATGTAGATCATGTAGGCTTTGGAAGTCTCATTGTATCCATTAACACAAGATGCTCACACATCATCTTAAACCTCTAGAAAAAATTAAGCAACTGTGAATCTGAAGGAAGATAGCTTGGGATTGGACGCCACCTGCTTAACTCCATTATTCCTCAAGTCAACATCATATGCCAAAATTGTGAGAAACCTGTAATCATGGGTATCTCACCCATGCATCTCTAAACCTTTGGTCATTGAAGCATCAACCTCAATGAGGTCACTGCCCTCTTTTTGAGAGAATCCGAAAGCAAGAGTAAGATTGAGGCCAACTCCCTCTCCTTGAGAGAATTCAATAATCTTTGCCCTGTATTCTACAACACTCCCAATAATTGCAAGCATGGAATCAATCATTCATTCCACAATAGGTTTTGAACCTATCTTGATGGCATCCCACAGTACATGCTTTGCATATTCCTTCTCATAGCTAAAAGGCTCATCCAACGTCTCGCTAGAATATACAAGTGCCACAAGTTCAACGAGGAAATTGTAGAGGCCACCGTCTGACACACCTCTAGCCAAAGTCCTTGGACTTTCTAGATTACAATGAAAGGTTGTCAACGATCTTGTGAGTAGTTATGTCATGTCTATTGTTATTGTTTTAATTACAATGCAAAGAAAAGTATGCATACAAGTAAAATGCAAATGTAGATGAAGTTTTGTGTTTGGTATGAAACTTATCTAAAGTGTAATAAAGCATGAATTGCATCATGGTTAGGCAATATGCATATGATAAATTGCTTTCACAATGCTCCACTAGGAGATTTGTCTAGATGTGGTCAACTACAATTTTTTTGGACTAAGTTTGTTTTTTTTCTTGAAATTGCTCTGATTGCATCTATTCAATTAGTGGTTTGCTTATATGGTTATTTGAATGGATGCCAATGTTGAAATCACCAATGATTAAAAAGAAAGTGAGTGTGAATAGATTGAGATTTTACAATTGCAATTATTTCAATTGTTGTTGATAGATATGCAAATGGTATTAGCGTACATGTTCATTATGCAAATTCGATGATGTGCATATAACAAAATAAGTTCATTTTTTGTTGTTGCAATATTTTTTGTTGCTCTGAATCTTTGTATTTTTTTTTATACAAGTACGCCATGAGCAAGTGTGTTATTGAAATTGAATTTGGAAAATTGATTATTTCTTGGTGGATAGTGTGCTAAAAAAAACTTAGAACTTAAAAATATAATATATATAAAATATAAAATAACACATTGCATTTATGGTAAACTATACTCAACTTATCTCAAAATCATCAAAACTTCGCTTTTGCTTTGGATATTAGATGAATGATTTTTGAGCAGCTTTGGATGTCGGATTAACAAACAACAATGATTGACAAATAATAGATTAACGAACAACACATAGGATTGATGGACAACACATTACCAAACAACACAAGGGATTGACAAACCACATATTAATCTATTGCTACCATGTATAGGTACGTTAAATTAATTAATTAATAATTTATTAATGAACAAGTTATGGGTATCATCTAGAATGTTATTTGGTGTGTAGTTGCAACATGGTATCGACTATAGATCTTTGATCTTTGGACAAGTTCACTACCAATCACTTTGATTAATCACACATTGACATCCCACCTCGAAGAATGAACCCATTACCCATGATTGTTCCAAATAAAAAACCAAACCCGACCACCACCATACATTCATTAACTAATCATCAAATTAGCAAATAATTATATATGTTTCTTGAAAGCAAATAATTATATATTGTTGATTAGATCTTCTTCTTGTATAGTGTCATCAATATGCCCTTGTATACTATGTGTTTTCAAAGTTGCAATTGCTAGAGTATTTGTATATGGTATATGTCTTTGTACATTTTCTAGTTTCCATGATATGTTTGTTGTTTTTGAGTGTTACATTTCTTATGCCCTTGTATACTATGTGTTCTCAAAGTTGCAATTGCTAGAGTATTTGTATATGGTATATGTCTTTGTACATTTTCTAGTTTCCATGATATGTTTGTTGTTTTTGAGTGTTACATTTCTTTTGTTACTTTCTAGTCGACATGCTAATTGTTTTGTGTGATTTTTTTGATAAAAGATAATGAATCCCTATTTTCCAGTTGTGATAATGTTGTGTACACTAGTCCATGTGTTGATAAGCTAGTTAGATCAAATGCAAGTCCTTTATTGGCAAGTCCTGAGCTTTGTGTATTGTCCATAATAATTGCATTGGAATTTGTTTGTGTATTATGATATGCGATTTCTCTTGCTCGTTGCCAATTGTTTGTGATGCATATTATTGGAGTTGAAGTTGGAAAGATATTTTTTTCCATCTATAAAATTTATCCAAATGACATTTAAATCTATTTTTTTCTTTGTTTATGTTTTTCATACTCCATTAGCACCATTGACAATGTCGACAATGTCATCTTCTAAGTTATAGTTACCGGCATATAGTTCAACCAAAACATTGCGTTTGACTAGTATTTTTGGGTTTTATTATTATCTTTTTATAAAGTGTTTTCATGCTTATTAACAACTTCAAGAACTATCAACGTTAATTTTACCTGCAAGAGTGTTTTTCGTTATGTTTTTGTATGTCTTTGATTCTATAAAATAAGGATGGATATGAGAGACTAATGAAGAGATTCTATAGCAATGTTCATTTATAGATTCTAGGTCTTGATTAAATTGTTGACTCACTCTCATCTTGTTCAAGACTTGGATATTTTATTTATAGCATTTTATTTTTTCTTTCTAGAAACCATGTGACATTTTCTCTTTGTTTAGTATTGGATTTTCAAAGATCAAACTTTGTTTGATAGACTTTGCTTGATATAAATTCATTGAGAGTATTGTATTGACATTGCCAAATTAGGATATTTGACAATTGCTTTATTTTTCATAAACACTTATCAATTTGATACAAGAACATTGCACCTATAAGTGATGCTTCATCAATAAGCACCACATGAAGTTGACAATGCTTTGTTAATGTATCCAACTTTTTTCTATTGAGTGAACAGATTCAACAATTTTAAAGGGCACGTGAAAAATGAGATGTAATGGCACACCCCTGCATTGAAATATGGTTTTTTGTATATGCTATTATGATTCAATTTAGTTGTAGTGGGTCATATTGTTATTGTACATGTGTACTTTGGATTGAAAAATTGCTTTTGTAGTTAAGGTTTTTTTAATTCTTACTCATGTCAAGAACTAGTGGAATGGTTCATTTTTTTATAAATCGATCAATATTTCCTTGACTATAATTGCACGTTCTTTGTTCAATTGTTTTTTCATAATTGCACGTTCTTTGTTCAATTGTTTTTTCATTTTATATAATTCTAGGTTTTCTAATATATGTTGTTGTTTACAATTTGGTAAGGCCTTTGAACTAATGCTCTTACCTTTTTGGCTTTTTGGAAATATTTAATATCAACATCAATATCACAATGTTTCTAATGTTTGATCAAATTTGGAGACATACTTTTTTCAAATGATTGTTCATCTTCAGTAGTATAAATGTTAAATAATTGGTTATCTCCAATTTCAATATTGTTGTTGTAATGCTGAATTCACCCTTTGCTGTAGTTGTTTTATACATAAACTTTTGCTCATTGTGTTCTATGGTTTGTTCCAATGTTAGGTAAACATTGTCTTAAGTCCTGTTGTAGTTGTTTTATACATAAACTTTTGCTCATTGTGTTCTATGGTTTGTTCCAATGTTAGGTAAACATTGTCATAAGTTGAGTATTGTTGCTTGAATATGTTTTCATCATTTCAATATGGAACATAAAACACCAATTGTTCTTTGCATCAATGGTCAAAGTCTTTATGTTCACTATATTTTACACCTTTGATAGCTTATGGCCTATCACTATTTCTTTTTCGTGTATAGCTTGATGCAAACTTTGCCAAGCAAACATATTCAATGCTTTCAAATCAATGCAGATAATAATCAATAATTGGACATAATATTTTCTTTGATCTTTGGTTCATGTTGCAAGTATTTTTTGTGTTAACCTTGACTCAGTGATGGGTAGTTTAAGGTTAATCTTGATTTGGTCAATAATGGGTTTATCATATGTAGTTTACGGGCCCATGGTATTGGGCGACCTATGATATTTGATGTGGTGAAGCTTATTTAAAGGCTTGGTATACTCCATTGTAAGATCCCTGAAGTGGTCAACTTGGATATATTGGTCAAGAAGAATAAAATATATCTTTGAATGCTAGTTTTCCCAGTAAAGGGTTTTGAGGTTAATTCATTGGGGTGTTATGTGCATACTTCTTCTTGTTTGATGTTTCTTTCTTGCCCATGATGATAATATGGTATCAAAGCACAACATATTCCTAAACTCTCTCATGAGAGTGTTATGATGTTTAGAAGCCACGAGAGTGGTTGTGTGCCAAAGTAGTGAAGGATGAACTATCGAGTTTAGGAATCTATCCTTGCTTTAGTTGGTTGTGGTAGATTGCCTAAAGTTATAAAGTACCCAACCACCCCTGTACTTGTTGGGATGGTGGGGTACTAAAAAATTCTCTAATTTCCATAATTTCTCCATTCCATTCACTTTGATACCGTATAATAGTTTTTGCCCGTCATATAATGCAAAATGACATGCACAATGATGCACAAACTCATACAAAATTTATGAGAACAATTTGATTATAAGTGTGCATCTATTCATTAAAACACTACAATAATTAAACACATAAATTCACATAATTAATAGTGTAAACAGATAATTAGAGCACTTATTTGTAATGATAATTTAAACCAACTGATCGCTGACATGGGATGTTCCTCTCAGTCATAGACACTGTTGCCCCAGGTCTTTCTGCAACAGGCCACCCTTGTGTTGGGGCTATGAGTCCACAAGGACGAGAAAGACTCTCTCAACCCAATTCCCACCAATTGTCTCACAACCTAATCACTCATGCAACGATCCTAATCACCAACTCTCTTTTCCCCTTCAATCTACATAACCCAAAGGGTGGATCCCCTTCTTTGCAATATATTCCCTCAGGCTACCAGACCCCTTATTGGGCTTCAATACAAACTAGTCGGGAAATCTCAATGTTGAGATTAAAGGGATTCCCAACCTCAATTTCCACAATAAACATATATCCATTCCCCTTCACAAGCTTGGCTTCATTTCTCTTACAATTCATACTAGACTAGGATGATGGTAGAATGATGGGCAGAATGAGGGTAGAATGATGGGAAACTCCCAAAACCAAGGAATAAGTATGCATGTTTCTAACTTGCCACTTGGTACTCAAGGAAGTCCTCCCCAACTACTTTTGCATGTATTTCAAGGTTGATATGCCTTTTACATAAGCTAAAGTAAGGACTTTGGATTATAATAGAATGTTATAATATTTTAGGCTTTGGTCCCTTTGCCCCCCTCTTGTTCCTCTATCGTGGAGTTGTAGCCCCCCATCATTTTAGTCCCCCTCATTTACATCATGAATATATATAACTTTAATATACATCATTTACATTCCTCAACCCTTGACCATATTGTTTGGATCACATCCTAATTCACATATTTACATTACATTACATTACATTACATTACATTACATTACATTCCGAGATTCAAAACTGGGGTGTTACAGAGGTTGGCCACTTATTTCAACAAGAAGAATTATGCCAGGGCACATTTTTAGAAGTACCGAATGCAAGAGATGGACCATGTGAATGTCATTGGAGTGTCAAATCCACTTTTTGTTGGTAACAATTGCATGTATGTTTATGCGATGACAAAGTGTTGCAAATTAGGTGCATGGATTGCAATTGATGGTTTTGGATGATGCCTACAATGTTATCTATGCAAAGGACGTGGTAAAGAAGCTGTAGACGTGATTAGGGAGATTGAGGTTGAGAGGCCTTTAGTGCGGAAATGCCTCATGTTTTGGGATGGTATTAGGACAAAAAATTAAGGATTGGTGTGCCAAATACAAGATAGATGAATCACCCATTGAAGAGATCATTGAGAAGAGGTTTGTGAAGAATTACCATCCGACATGGTCAACTGCTTGACAACAAAACATTAAAAGGATGTGGGTAGGTTGATTATGCAGTTGATATGTAGAGAGGAAGTATATATTCCACTCATTGATCTCATGGAATGTCACATTGAGGGCTTGGACCTATTGTATGCTGAGGCAGTTCATATAAAGCAACAAGATCCTGTAACAAGTAAAATGAAATACTGAAAGCAGTGGGCTTGTATGGGAGACATGCTTGAGCAAGTTTAAAGCCCTTGGGAAAGTTGTTCATTTGATATTCCTACATGCAACTTTCTGCAATGGTATAAAATATAAGTGACATTCATGAGGACATTCGTAAGTAACAATGGATAAAGGTCAGATTCTATAAGTTGGGTGGAGCCACTATTGCAATGATTGGAGCAATACCAAAAGTAGAAAGCACATAGTTGTGGGAAAACTAGTTTTTGGTGGATATGGTGCATACAATGCATATATCAATGTTGCAACCCAGTACAAGGCATTAGCCTCTGCTACATTGTATGACCATTCAACCTTAAGATTCAGAGATCGTTATGGAACAAAATATGAACAGGCTACGACAACGAAAATTCATGACCTCTTCATGGAATAAGCAATAAAATTGGAGGATCTTCTTATGGCACGACTAATTGTTGTGTAGAGTATGGTTCAAGTAGATTTTTTTTGGGTCTACCACCATGAGACATGTCTAAGATTTTTTTTGTTAGCAAGCTTCCATAAAAGGTAATTGTTGGAGATCTTTATTGATATAACAATTTTGGCATTGTTGTGTATGTGCCAAAGGATGTGAGAAGGTCTCGAACACAAATGCTTGGAATTTGTGACATTTGTTGAGTGGAGTAGCAGGTTACATTTCATGAAGGTTGCATGAAATTATTGAATATACAAGTATGCAATGTTCTCTAGCATTGTGTTTTATTTTATGGAAGTCCTTGTGGAAAAGGTCTGGAGTGGTGTTTGGAAGGGCATCGTGAGCATGCGGATCAAGGGAAGCATTAGCGAAGCACATGGAGGCTAGTGAATGGAAAACTGAAAATCACATGTAAATGGACATATTGTTGTAAGATTGATTTATGCATGTGTACCTTTGATTTGGTGGTCCACCAATGTAAAGTCTAGACATAGACCTAGGTGATAGAAATGAGGGGGGTTTCGTATGTTGTAATCCTAGATATTCAGTTAAACTTGGTTGGGGGTGGGGGTGTGGGGGGAAAGTGTTGATACCAAGTCAATTTTATGGTGGCATGTTAGGTTAACTTTTACTTGGTTAAGGGTAGTTTAAGGTTAACCTTGATTCAATCAATAATATGTTTATTGTAGGTAGTTTATGAGTCCATGGTATTTGATGTGGTGAAGCCTATTTGAAGGCTTGGTATACTCCATTTTATGTTTCCTCAAGCGATTGACTTAGTTGTATTTACTAAGGAGAATAGAAGATATATTTGAACATTGGTTTTCATGATAAAGGGTTTCTAAGTTAATTTGTTGATGTTATGTGCTTGCTTGTTGTTGTGTTTGATGTTTCTGACTCGATCATAATTTTAATATTCTTTCGATCTTTTTAGTATAAACGCTCCTCACTATTTAGGGAAGTTATTAATAAATGCACATTTTATTTAGCTATTATTAGTGGTAGCGACACCACTATATATATATATGTATATATATATATATATATATATATCTTGTTGGGTGGATATCTATTGCAAATTTAATAATCATTTCTATTGTTTTTACGATATCAAATTTTTCCTTATTGATAATATTTCCTTGTGTGTTTAAACATTGATGTCATTTTCTTGTCAAGTTTCATAATTTAAGAGCTACAATAGGTTGCTACAAAATATGAATCTAGTAGAAATTGAGATTTGCGTTTGCATTCCAACTTTTTGGAATATGTTGGGTGAAATTATTAATCCACGTGTCTGCTGGTTTTCTTTCCAATAAAATTGTTGTTTGATTTAAGCTACATTGAATTGCATGGATATAGTCACGCTTTTGTCAATGTCAGGGTATCAACTATATGTGTCATTGGATATAAGATTTTCTAAAGTAACAACATCAGTGTTGCATTTTCCTTTTGTTGTATATTGTCAACTTTCCTGGGTTAAGTTTATTTGTTTTGTTTTTAATTGGATGAATGGGAAAACTAAATCTCCAATGTCATTTTTGTTTTTCGTAGAATTTCTTGGATGATAATGGTGTTGATTTGTTTTCAGATCATTTTCAAGTGTTTGTGAATAACTTGACATGGACTTATCTATGGAACTTTCAATTCTAGTGTTTGTATTTGTTTCATAAATTGGTGCACTCTGTATCTATAACAATCCATGGTCATGTTGGTTTCCTTTATTTTGAAACTTTGTTAAAAAATGATCTTCGACTTCACCATAGTATTTGTATCTATGAAAAATTAGTTGTCAAAAAAAAATCCTTTTTTTATTTTTATTTTATCCGTCCAAATTTATATAGTATCCTACACAACAAATTAGATTATTTCTAATCATAGATACAATCTCATTTTATTCTATTTCATCTCCAATCCAATTACTTTTTTTGTTTTTGTTTTTGTTTTAATGCCTTGATTAATGGTTTCTAATGATGTTTAGTACCGCTAAAGGGTATAGAAAAGGTTGGTGGCACTAGTTGTCGTATCATTGCATATAGATTATTACGCGTTGAAGGCAATCCAATAATGTACATATTTCTTTTAGATTCATGTAGCCATTGTTTGACCTATGAATAATATCTGAATTTGGTTTTGTCTTTACATTTTTCTACTAATTATTTTCTTCTCTTTAAATGTCATTTTCTTATTCTAATCCATAATACTTGATCAAGAATAATTTGCTTTGCTTCATAAAACGTGTTTCTTGTATGATAGGCAAAGTCATGGTCTTTGTGTAAAACTTTCCATTGAGCAATTTTTTGATTTGTAATTTTTTCGGTAATGTCATTTGGTCATTTTTCTTTATAGAAATGGACATGGAAATTCATTTCTTTTGAATATGTATCTTGAAAATTACCTAATGGCATATAGCTTTTACCAGGTGCAATGCTTATTTGTTTTTTTTCAAGATCATAAATACTATATGAATCAGTGAATCAATGTAGTAGTGTTTTAGTCA
>ML788182.1:349006-363598 GCA_009831015.1 Picea engelmannii | reverse complement strand
ACTTTGAAGAATGTTGCAGATTCATTGACAAAGTCTATGAACATCGAGAAGTTTTCCTGGTGTAGAGAAAGAATGAGCATTATTGTCCGGGGTTGTTGACTATGTAATCTTGTGACCCCATGTATGCAAAGAAAACAACAAGTGAGAGAATGCTGGGTATGTGTTATATTCAAATATTTTTTTTTCATGAATTTGTGTGTGCATTGCATTATTGTAAAAGGTTTAAAAATAACAATCACAATGTCTTTTCCTTTCGTTCATGATCAAAACTTGTACGATTTTTTCTTTTGTATATGAGTGGTTCAAAATTTCCAGTGAGTGGATTCTCGTTGTGAAACAATCTGTGATATGTGTCTACTTCTAAATTTGAATTGAAATGAAAATAGATCTTCATTTGTGTCTTTGATGAAAATCTTATCAGTATTTTCAGTGAACTTGATAAACAATGTATGTGAAAGATGTGTTCCCATAGCCCTCTATGCTATGGAACTATTCTAGTTGAAGTTGATTTTGATATTCCTTCCAAATAAATATTTGGAACATTGACATTGTGCATTTCCATTAATGACTTTGTGTTCAACTCATGTTGATAAGATACTATTTTGCTTCAACACCATGCATTTGCAAGCTTATTCTACAATGTCACATTATTCCCCCTCTTAATTCTATTGACATGTATTTGAAATGCAACAAGACTTGGACAATGTCAAATAAGTATTTTCTTATAGCATAGGTGAATTTGTCTAAGAATGGATTATGTTTTTCTAAAATGACATCAATACTTTCATTGTTCACATACACATGTTTTAACATTATGCATTAGTTGGTATTTGAATCGTTAGATGTTCTCATTTATGATTTTTAAGAAACACTATGAGAAAATGTTGTCGCCTCAGTTAACACTTACTTTCGTAGATAAGGCTTTTATGCTTATTTTCTTGTAATTTCTTCTGAGTTGTTTTGTATGGTCCTTTTTCTACTAGTGCCCACCATGAAAGAATGAACATGTGAGCTAGTCACTGTTATAATGTTTTGATATGTTCTTCTATTATTGCATGCTTTCTTTCCTTGTCTTGCATTTTACTTTCCAAAACTACTATCATCGTGATCTCCACCTTATAACTAAATGAAAATGACATTAAATAACTCGGAGAATAAATAGTTAAAGAGATATATGAGTTTGAAAATTGAGTGAACTAAAGGATGCAATATGTAGGACAATGGTTGCAAACATACAAGCTATGGTAATTGTTCCAAAGGAAAGAATAGGCATTAAAGATTGCAATGAGATATAATGAGAACATGATTGGGATCTCTTGGTTTCAAACACCATTGAGGAAGACATTAGTGTGGAATATGCAATCTAGAAAAATAGTGTGCTACTTGTTGCACCTAGTAAGGTATGGTTGCGATAGATAATGGAAAAATGTTTTATTCATTGATACATAAGGCTTAGTTGGTTGTCTTGGTTAATCTTATCCTAAAAGTACATGATTTAGCTAACAACTCGTTACGACATAGGCTAATCACCTTATCTCTTCATCCACAGAGCTAATAAAATGTGGGATCATGCTAAAGAGAGTTTCAAAATTACTAGGGCGTCACTAGTATTTGACAACTCACTAGTATTTGAAAACTGGTTTGCTTGATGCAAAGATTCAATTTCAATAAAAACTAAACTATCTAAATAAAAACTAAACTAAAATCAAAACTAAATAAATGAAAATGCATTAATTGAGGAATTATTTATTAATAAATAAGCACATTAATTCACCACCTTATTTTTTCTCTAGTATGGTTTTGATTATTTGTGCCACCAAATAATCCATTGCTAGTTGTGTGATGCATTGTTGTTGTTTTGTAGCTTTTAAACATCTCGTGACTTGGAAAGGCAATGAAGTATTGATCCCACTACCATAATCACAATCATGGTGGAAAAAATAATGTTTTTTTTTTCAACACAATGTATGGAATTTATGCCTAGTGACAAGTGTTTGACTTTGTTATTAATCATTGCGACATGTACAACTCGTAAATGGATTCAAAACCTTGTACATAAATTTTGGTCTCGAGATCAATTTCTTGTTCAAGAAGAGCATAAATCTAAATGAAAGGTGTGTTTTATTTCTAGGTTTTGTTGTGCAAAGTTTTTGACTCATATTGATTGGCAAAAGTTTGTCAACATTGTGTCTAAGCAATCACAAGTTTTCAAAGCCAATGGATAACATCAATATTTCCTCAAGAAGGACAACTTGTTACCTCTCCAAAGCATTTTTTATTAGAATTCTTTGTTGCACCATGGTAATTATCCATGCATCTTATTTCATAAATTTAAACATTTTTAGTTTATAGATAATATATTGCATGCATATTTATAGCCACACCCTTGCTTTTCATCTAATTGCAACAAAACTCGTAATTGGGGAGTATATCTATTTTAGAGGAGATGTAAGTTTCATTGAAAAAATAATGCACGTCATTGAACAAATAATATAAGTTAAATGTTGTTAACATATAGTCAAATTGTCATTATGGCTCATTGTAATTAATTAGTTATTTCATAAATAAATTATCCTATATTAAAACATGTTTTTCACCATGTCATATTTCACCATGTCATGGTTATTTCGGGCATGTTAACATACAACTTGAAACCTGCTAGTGTTACACGCTCAACACTGGCATCCCGTGGAGCCATTTTACTCTAGAAAATTCCATAACGTGTGTGTGTGTGTGTGTGTGTATAATATTTTTTTGAAGAGAAACAATGCATGGACTAAAAATTGCGTATAAAATAAATCTCAACTCAAGATTTAATTGTGAAAAGAGGGTGTTTTTATAGAAAGCCAATAAACTGATACAATAATTACAATCAACATTGTTCACACTATAGACAAGCGCACTAGTCAACTTACCGACCCTTCTAATATGGACAACCACACACCACAAGGAGCCACAACTAGAAAGCACCATGCAAAGTGGGAGCAAGCCCACTAGGGATGGAATTTGGGTCATGATGGCACCAATCACCTTCAAGTTGTCCCTAGACCATAACTGGATGGATCCTGAGGTATATATACCATTAGGTCATTGCATCTAGTTATGTTTGTGGGTTGAAGTGAGGTAATGACCATGATGGGTGGACTAGGTTTGGAAAGAATTACTTTGAAAGACATGGGCAAAGCTAATTTTCCATTGAAAGGCAGACTAGATCATGTCCAAATCCAAATATTGATTTTTAGGACAACTCTAATTAATTGATGTGAAGAATTATTGACACTAGGATCCATTTGATATGGTTGATTTTGGTTTTCTTATTATGAATCCAGTAAACTTAGTTATGAATCTTACAAAATTGCAACGACCTAAATTTCTCATTGTTATCTCTCAGATTCTCCCTAGAGGAAAAGTCCCAACCTCTCCAAGGGGGAAACCTAAGGACACAATAGACAAACTTCCCATTGTCACTTCGGTAGCCTTGTCCCTCACTTCTAGGCTCGAAAATGGTTTCCTACCTAAGGGGAGATTCCCTATACTAGATCCTAGGCCTATCGTTTAAGTACAAGTGAGTGAAAAAGTCTAGGATTATATTATGTAAATGAAATTGATGAAAGGTGCTTATTTCTTGAATGATTTCCAAATGGTGAATATTTTTTAGTGTTTATCATGCATTAAATATTTATCCTGTGATCATTCATATACAAATATTTTTGAAACCAAAGATATCATAGGAAAGACCCAAAATAAATAAATAAATGGTTTCCCATCAAAACTTGTGCCTTGTGCTATAGCTCTCAAATATACCTGTAGGCTTGAACAACCACGATACAAAAGAGTAATCTTCCCAAATTATTTATTTGGTGCATTGTAATAGTTTCATGGTCGAATGGTTGGTTTCAAGTTGCGTATGGGACCTAAGATATAACAAAGGTACATGGAAATAAAGCCCGTGTCCAAGGGTTTTCCAATACTACTTGAATGGGTACCAACAAGGGTTATAAGGACTTCCAACAAGGTGAAATAAAGGCTCAAGCCTACTGAACTCTCATGTATCTCTGTGTGTATTGCTCTCAAGCCACAATTTTATATGCTTAACAACTCCCTGTCGTTGTTTATAGATGTCGCAACACGTCTCTAGCCTAGAAATGACTAGGGGTCTTGCCCAAAAAATAATCCATCATCATTGTTTGTATTTTTTTTATCATGAAGTGCTCAAATCAAATGGAAACATGAGTAAAGTTTAATTTCAAAATGCAACAAGGTTTGATTCATGTGTGTGACAAGATTTTTCCCCTGTGACCTTGGGTCATGTCACAATAGAGCGAGACCATATGCAAAAGATAAAATCTACCCTCACACAACATTGCTATAAAAAAATAACTACTTTGAGGAGAGAAGGAGAGAATGAGAGACTTCACACCTTGTGTCCTACGTTTCGTGTTGATCCTTCCATTCCACCTTTGATTTTTCTCCTGAACTCCACTGGTATCAACCTGCAAAAGAAGACCAAGTCTATGCTGCAACAAGGTAGTTATGAATTCAAAGCATACATATAATGTGCAAAAATTCAAGTATATGAAGAAAAATAATATATATCAACAGATTGAATCAATTTACACATGTATGGAGGGAAATAGAACTCTTTTATTGAAAACAATGTAAGTGTGTAGTTACAACCTAACTCTAACCGTTGACACTGCCTCGAAGCCAACCGCCTAGATTCATCCACTAGTCCTACAAGCATCAACTCAACACGATGGCTCTTCCTCGAATGACATAAGGGATAAGAACACACCCTACAACCACATATGGGATATGAAGGAATGCTAGAAAACAAGTTTCAGATCAAGGGGATGCTACTCAAAGGATCAAGGAAAGTAGGGAAGCTTGCAGATTCGTTAGCATAATCTTGCAACTAAGTTGTCCTCCTCATCCATGCCCTCAAATGTGTCTTTATACCATCCTCAAGGGGTTGAGGTGGTTGAATTCCATTGTGTACGTGCCAATGGAAGTTTGGGAACGAGCCCAATCGAAAACCCCGCTCGAAAATGTGGAATATTTTATTTTTTCATATTTTTTGAGGGCTTCCGTGAGTTGCAAACTAGCAAGGCGCGAACATCCATGATTTGCACATGGGTGATCCTATGATGGGATTTAAGTTTGTAAGCTAGGGAAAATGGATAAACTATATCAGAAATGCAATTGATGTGGCAATTTGTGGTATAACAGATGCCCCCTAATGTGTGAAGTTAGAAGGGCAACCGGTAATCGAAATGCATTATAACTCTGAGAGACGAGGATACGTCGAAGTAGATCCAATGAAAGTTCTCAAACAACTGATCCAAGAACAAAAACCATCAACATAGATCAAGTAAGAGTATTCTCTTCCCGAGTCGAACATACCCATGCTCAGGAGTGATGTAAGCATGGCCGCAAAATTAAGTACACTGCAGATCCATGACATATATGAAAGTATGGCAGATGCCCATGGCCACAAACAATACACAGTGGAGTTATGTCTCAAAATCAAAATCAGAGGATATCTTTAACCAATGGCGTGAACAAGATGTCATCTGCAAGTACCAATGTCTGAGGGGTGGTACAATATGTTGGGTAGGAGCACAAAAGATGTGATGCTTGTACTTCACCCAAATTCTTCAAAACGATCCATCATGGTATGAGTCTACATGATGTGAATACATGTGTTGGGGTCGAACATAGTGAGACACTGTTTGATTAGCGATCATTGATGTATACCGTTAACAAATGTGAGACGACCCATTTATGATGATAATGGGTGTCAAGGTACCGTGGTACAATTTAACAAGTGTGAATAAATGATTTGTTGTCGAACACTTGGTAGAATCTATCGATCATGGGACATTGATGTATTCCCACTGTCAATAGTGAGGGAACTTGCCACTAATGATTGCAAGCCCCAAGGTACAACAAATAACTCTAGATCCTTGTCCCAAAGCAAGATGTGCTGAAATCGATAGGAAGAGATCCGCTGGAAGGAAGTAATTAAGGCATCCTCCATCATCCAACACGAGGGGTAGTAGAAGGCTAAAGATTTGGAAGGACTCAGAAAAACAGATTGGAAGAGCCACACCGAGTTACGACTCTAGCATGCACTAGATGGGATAACACACGACAAAGACTCTTTGAATAATAGCCAATAATGGAGACTATTGAAAAAGACGAGGAATCCACCAATGGGGTCAAATGGAAACTGAGGTACTGCATGAATCCCTATGTGTGATGATTGTTGTTGACGTCGAACACAAGGGAAATCGTTGAGTCAACGACCAATGATGGTTTGTCATTTGCTAAGCATAAGGTCACCAATTAATGATGGAAATAGGCCCAGGGTGCAACTCTAGGTCATACTCTTAGAGAAATGTGTTGGAGTAGACAAGAGCATACCTTCTAGGAAGAAGTCAATGAGAACCTTCTATAGTAGCACGAGTGAAGGAAAAATATACTTGTAATATTGAGACGTACTTCACTGACACATGAAGACTGACTTGAAAGGTTAGAGAGTTTTTGTAGAATGGACGACTCAGGATGAAACTTCCCTTGAACAAAAGCACACCACATTTTGTGACTTAGGCAGTATGGATTATAAACTGGGATACATTCGTGATACATGAGGCATCATCAAACACTCCATATGGTTGTAAGAATAACCAACCGGAGGAGATTATGCTAAAAAACGAGAAAAAAATATCCTAAAGCCATGTTAAACCAAAAATATTGAGACACTAACTCGAAGATTGTGCTTTGTTCAAGGGTGACAAGACTACTGCGAACAAAAAGAGAAAGACTCTTTCCCCCCCTTTTTTTATTTTTTTGATTTGTTTGTCTTTTTCATGTTATTAAATACTGAAAAATGATAAAATAATGCTATAACATAGTGGAGGAAACGTGTGTCTCAGGAAAGTAAACTAGTTCCAAAGCGCAAGGAACATTCCTATGCTCAATGCAAGGAAGCATTCATAGGATAAGGTCACTCAGGGGATGTTTCCTCCATGGTTAAGGTGTCGAGTCGCAAAGGCATAAATTGCAAGGCTAACAACTGGTAGGAATGCATAAACAAATGGTTCAACAATAGCAAGTTGAAGTTGACATTAGACCTAGAAGTGCAAGCGGTTCATATGCAATGCAATTACAACTCAACAAAATTTTGGAAGCTCCATGGATAGGTTAGCTAGAAAAATATTGAGAGGAAGTATTGAGGCTTCAACACAAAGACATGGGGGGACTATGCAGGGATTCCAAGTCTATATAAAATTCTGCAGCATGGGTGACAAAAATGCCAGTGAGGTATTAACTAGGACACCCATGAAGAAGTAAGCTCTACCATTTGTATGATGTTGTGAATCAATGGGGTGGACACTATGGAAGATATGTGAGAGATACAGATAAATGCATCATGCAGGAGGAATGGAACCTACTCTATATGCCGGTAAAGAAACACAATACCTACTGAAAAATCCAAAGAGGTGCTGACATAAGTATCAACATGTGTTAAGGGAGTCCTATAGGTAATGGTCAAAAAAATATTAAGAAGAAGATATGCAACTTCAAAGAAAAGTCATGGCGGGGCTAAACAAGACTCCCAAGCTTAAATAGAAACTTGCAGCGTGAGTTCTAGAATGCAAAGGGCTTCCAAGCTAGGGCGGCCATGGATGATAAGATCTACCACGTCAATTACAAAACTTCTAAACAACAAAGAAGGTTTTGTGTCACAACTCAGTGGGGTCGATCCTAAGGTAAAATGAAACAAGAAATAGATAATGCAAAAATGCATGAAGGGGAAAATATAACTTATATGCGAGTTTCAAGATCATTAGCTCTAATAATGGATTGACATGGAAGGAAAATGTACCAAAGAAAATGTCTCCAAAGTCCTATATATAAGACCAAAAAGACTTACCTAGAAGTTAATAAGTCCAATATAGAAACCTCTCATAAAAACTTGTGCTAAGGGATACAAAACTTGAAAACAATAAACCCTAAAAGTTCAATATGTACAGAGGACTACACAACCTTGTGGCTTATGTGTATTATTTCTCCAGGAAGAGCCCATTGCTAGGCTCAAGCCAAGGGTTTCGTTGGTAACCAACTAGTAAAACTTCCAGTTCAGGAAGAGGTTGAGGATCCATAATCATAGCTTCAAGGATAGCCTTAGCTGAAGGCAACTCAACATCCATGAAACTAGGGCTCGACAACTCACAAATACCAGGGCTCGAGGTCTTATAAATAGCAAGATCAAACTCAAGAGGAAAAACACAGTCTCTCAAAACAAAAGGGGGAAGTGAAGGATCACATGCCCCCATTGGATACACCACCTGATCAATTGCCGAGACCTTATCACGAGAAGGAAAACATGACTGTAAATATTCCTTATCAGAAACAATTGAACACTGAGGATAAGATGCCACATAATTCACCCGTGGCAGGGAAGAGTCTACTTAAACACTAGGAACATATAAAGGGAAAACCTGAGATGAAATCGAAATAGGATGGTGATTATCAGATGAAAACGGATCAATAGTGACAATGCTTCCGTTGTGAGGGAAATGCATCACATGAAAAAGTGTAAATACCACAACATTCATAGCATAAACATAATCATGCCCAAGAAGCATATTAAAGTCTAACAAGCCTGGAACCGCTATAGATCGAATAGGATAGTCTTTCGACCTAAAGTGATAGGAAATTGAAGAAGAATCCACAGTCAGTCCCTAGGTTTTCCGTCGAAAGCCAATAACTCATTGGTAGCTGACACAAGCTTGGGAGAACCCAATGCTTTCCAAGCAAGGAGAAAAAAATACTTGCGGATGATCCTTCATCTATAATACATAGATGAATGCCTTTCAACATAGGTTCAACCATAACCGTTATATGGAAAGGTACAAAAGAAGGAAGGTGAGGCTCCACAAGATCATTCCAATCAAGGGAAACCATCTTAGGACTTGGAGGGAGTGTACTCGAAGAGAGTGGAATGCCCCCTTGTTTGGAAGGTAATGAACTGGAAATTTTAAGGACGTAGTCGAAATATGCATCACTTCCTGAATGAAGAGTGGGATCAAGCAAAGAATGCATAGGTGATATCACTCCCTCAACCAATGGTTGAATAGGATGCGAGACCACATGGTCATGAGACACATCACCCCCCAAAACAAGAGTGGTATTGGCTAAAGATTGCATCAACACAGCCACTTCATCAACCAATGACTGAATAGATTATTGGGAAATCAAAGGTGACTAAAAAATAGAAGGGCCTTCAGACAAGTACCACACTCTTCGTACCAGGACAATAGCAGGGAACAATTGAGTAAGGTGATCTTCTTCACAAATCTTACAAGGGAACTTAGGCTTACGTCTTATATGTCTAGGTTTCTCAACAATATCGATGCCCCCAACCTGACTTGCACCTATCGGTGGCTTTCCCCAACATGCCTTGTAGTGGCTTGTTGTTGATCTCCAACATGAATTGCAAAGGTTGGTGAAATTCATGCAGTATGACTAGAAGTGACTAGAATCATGCCCCCAACATGACTTGCAACGATTGGTTTCTTATCTTCAACATGACTTGCAGAGGTTGTTGACATAAATATAACATGACTTGCAAAGGTTGGTGATGTTTTTCTAGTATGACTAATAGTGACTAGACTCGCGTCCCTAACATGACTTGCAGAGGCTGGGTGCTGGTCTTCAACATGACTCACAAAGGTTGTTGACCTATCTCCAACATGACTCACATAGGTTGGTGAACTAATGATAGCATGAATCACATCGACTGGACTTGTGATTCCAACATGACTCACATCGGTTGGTTTCTTGCCCCCAACATGACTCGCAAAGGCTGGTGACACCTCTCCAATGTGACTTGCAAAGGTTGGTGACTTCTTCTTCTTACTGTTCCTCTTTCTATTCCTTTTATAATTCTGGGTATTATTAGCAAGACTTTCACCAGAAGAGGGAGAAGGAGGATGTAGACTTTGCAGATGAAAAAGATAAAGGATCAACATCCATACGATGTCCCTCGAACATGGTGCTTATCTGAGAAGCATCAAGAGAATTCAGGACATTCATAGAGGTCCACGACTAAATCGATAGTCCTACATTCAACCCAGGAATGTTCCAAGTGGCTATCAAGGGGGTACTAACTTTTCCAAAGAATGGAAAAGAACAAGAATCCCCTTGGGCAGGGGTCCCTTGGTTGGTATCCTCAAGAACTTTGGCCAAATCGTTCTTATGCACAATTTCATCCCTTGTGCGATTGTTCATGTCCATAAAAGCCTCACGTCGAATATGATGAACCAGTGGTATAAAAACCCATGCCTTCTAGGAGGTGGCTCCACACTTTCAAAAGAAAGAGTCGACCACCTTGAATCAATGATCCAAAAGTTGTGATACTAACACAACCTAAGGCCAACAATACAAAGTAACACTCCACTAAAAATTGCTAAGAGAAACATCGCAAACAAACAACTTTTCCAAATCTTAAGTCGAGGTGGATAAGGTCATAAATCCAAAGCAATGAAAAAGTGGAAAGGGACCTTCGGGATGAAGGCATGGGTTGATTAAGTCCCGTGAACTAGCAAAAAAAGGATTGAGAAGCAATTATTCCGACCTCCACTGACCAACCTTATCCAGTGAAAGCACCCACGCTTCGCGGGGCACCCTCCAACAATACTAAAAAGTGTGATACGAAATATTCCCCAGGTACCATGAAAAACCCTTGCAGTCACCTATGAGATCCCTAGGAAAAACAAATAAGGTCACCAACTCGTAGTCAACATCTGGGGGGTAAAGTTGATAGTCGAGATCGAATGTATGGGCAAGGCAACTAAGCCCGAAACTCTTCCAGAGGATTGTCTACAAAAGGGCCAGTCTCGCTTTAGAAAATCTTAAACTAGGTTTGAAGCTCTAGAGGATTGATGCAAGAGGGACAATATCACTTCAGTAAAATCCCCCAATATACGATCTCTCCATTATGTTTAGTTAATATTTGGAGGGAATATCTCCTTGACTCCTTTACACAACCTCGTGTTTGACTCATGTGTTCGAGGAGCTTCAGGACTATACTTATATGATAGTTGGATTTGGGACTCTCCCTAGCTCAGACTTTGATGTTTGTTTCCTAGCCTTGGAGAAATTAACTCTCCAACCTAAACCAAGGCCTTAACCCTAAACTTATTTGTGAACCCTAGAAACAAAGTCTATTGCATTTTAAGTTTAACGTTCATTTTAGTGGTTGTTTTTACTCAAAGGGTATGGAGTGAAATTGATGTTGTTTGAGACTCTTGCAAAAGTGAAACTTATAAAAACAATGGAAAATAAAACTTTACACTAATTCTTCAATTAAAAAGAGTTAAAAAAAAAAATGCATGAACAATCTTTTAAACCTTTAAATGCAAATTTTTCCTATGCTAGTATCTTTTTCTTTTTCAAATAACAATGCAAAGAAAGAAAAAGACCCAACTAGCAAAAAACTAGGTTTTTTCGTTTTCATTTTCTTTCTACCAAAGAAAACAACATGCCTAAAGACTTGAGTGCTACTAAGCAAATTTTTTTCTTGAAAAGTTAGAGACAAGAGAACTTGAGAAGAATGACCAACAAACAAGTAGTTTTGTTTTTTCTGTTACTAAAAGAGATGAAATGCAAATGAGATGTGATTTTCCTTTTTCTTTTATGAACAAAGGGAAGAAGGTAAAGAGAAAGAAAACGAACAATCAAGAATCATTGAAACATAACAATCAAACCAAAAACTCATCCTAGCTACACACGAATGACCTTTCAATCAACTTAAAGAACCTTATAACCAAAAGACTAACCTAACAAAAAACAATATTTCTTAGATGATTTCAAAGTTTTCAGAGACTTAACATAACAAAAAAAAACAAAAGCAAACCCAACAGGCTTAGGTTGTACTGAAGAACCAAACGAGATCCTCCAAAACTGAGAGAAAAGCTTAAACAATCTAATTCTTACATAGATCCACGACTATGTACACTAGGACTTGTGGACATACAAAGGTCATACAAAGGAAAATTGCGGATATATGCGACTCAGAAAGGGACAACGAACATATGCACCAACAAAACTTGAAAAATAAAAAAACCAATCCAAAAGGAGGCTTCTAGAAACTTTGGACAAAGTTTCTAGATAGAAAATGTTTTGAAAAGAAAGCCTAGAAAACAAGAAAAGTTATAGAGATCAAAGACAACAAAAGACACCCTAAGACTGACCCAAACTAGGAGAAGAAATAAGATGGTCTCACCACGACAGATTGCTTTGACGACTTTGGGTGAAGTACAAGCATCACATCTTTTGAGCTCCTACCCAACATATTGTACCACCCCTCAAACATTGATACTTGTAGAGGATCAACTTGTTCGTGAGACATAGCTCCACTATGTATTGTTTGTGGCCATGGACATGAGTCATACATTTATATATGCCATGGATCCACAATGTACTTGATTTGGCATAGGTATGTCCGACTCGGGAAGAGAATACTCTTACATGATCTCTACTTACGATTTCTGTTCTTGGATCAGTTGTTCGAGAACTTTCATTGGATCTACTTCAATGCATCCTCACCTCTCAGAGTTATAATTAAGCCGAAGGCGTTGTTTTAAGGGAGGGTTTCTTAGATTCCTTTGTCCTCTGTCAAAACCCTATAAACACATAACATGTGTAAATATTTTTGGTGATCACGTTCTCTGTGTCAATGTCATTCCGAGGCTCTGCACGTCAACTGTCCCAGTGTCATGGTTTTCGAGGATCTACAGCTTTTCCAGTTCCGAGACTTGCCTTCCTTCATACGCAAGACATTGATTTCCCGATTGAAGTGTCGATCCTTACACCAATTGGTCGCGGGAAGAAGATATGCCAAGCCCACTCAAGATAGATCTGACAATATTGGCCTAGCTTATTTAAGACAGATCTCACAATATTGAATTTCACTGGTTCCTCCAACATTACTCTCGACTTCATGAAGCGTGCATAATTTTGATAAATAATTGTGAGGATATGGACAGGTAAATGGATATGGATAGGTCAGTTTTATAACCCATGGTCCTGAAGTTTTTAATGTCATAATCTCCATGAAATTTTAAAATTTAAAAATAGTTGATCTGCCTTTATTGAAATGTGGTCCACTAGGTTGTGTTAATCTGCCTTTATTGAAATGTGGTCCACTAGGTTGTGTCAATATGCCTTTATTGAAATGTGGTTTGCTGCGCTGTGTTCATTTTAGAACAAGAACTGTAGTGGATTTTTGTAGGCATATCATATTCACCGAGTCTTGTTCCTGAGATTGATTCTAAGGCTCAAAGAATAATGTCAGGCATCAAGGTTTTAAAAGAAATGTTTTAATGAGTGTTTTTTCTACCTTCAGTTTTCTGAGAAATAATCTTTAAGTGAAATTAATAATAAGACAATACAAAGGCTGTATCTTGTTATCTGAGTCACAATTATAATGTCAAATCATGTAGAAAGATTCACAAAACTGTTAAACAAAGTCAGGTATCAATTATAGATAAGTCTCACCTTGTTTGCGGTAGAAGAAAAGTAGAAGATGCATCCTTGAACAAGATATAAAATGCAATAATTCACACAGATCATAGGTCTTGTTTTACTCACCATAATAACAGAGGAAAATCTATTACTGAATGAACTCTGATATATTTGATCACAGTAGATGTAATACTAAATTGCAATCAATCATTCTTCAAGAATTACAAAAAGAAATTCAGAGAAATGGAAACACATAGGGAATACATAACTCAAATTGAATGAAACTTAGAATCTCTGCCTGCACTTGTATTAATACTCAAAAAGAGTTTCTCTATTACATTCGACAAGAAGCAACCATGAGTAGATCTTAAAACTATGTATTTATACAAAATATGTCACAACTGAAAACCGTCGGACTTCTTACAATATTTGACTAAAAATATCATATATATGAACAAAACAATGACATGTAAATATTGATGAGTTTTGCTGGTGCCTTCCTCTGTCTCTTCATCTGCTGGTATAAGCGCTCGTTTTACTTTAGTCTTTGATATGGATACACATGTCCATTAGGGTTACCACAATCATTCTATTAGGAACCAAATATTAATATAGCATAGAAAAACCTCAGAATAAGTACTCAACTCCTTGAAAAAGAGATAAATTCAGATAATAAGCCTCTTCGAGGGGGAAACCTCCTTATGCCCACATAAATGTTCAATTACAAGATGATTCCAAATGAAAATGTCTCCTTGGTATATATAGGAGGCTAGGAGGTATAATTACAACTATTGGACTAAAGCCGATATAAATAAAATAACATTACTAATATAATATGCCCCAATTAAGGGGTAGTGAGCCACTATTTAGGGCTTAACATGCCCCTCCCCTTGAGGCAAGTTTTGTCCGCAATGCTTGAGTAATGCTGGATGATTTTGTATAAAAGACTCATCTTCCCAAGTGGAATCTTCAGCTGATAGTTTCATCCATTTAATGAGATACTCTGAAATGGATCTATTCCTCAGTTGACGAATTCGTGTTAGTGATGGCTTCAGG
>ML788182.1:311480-330355 GCA_009831015.1 Picea engelmannii | reverse complement strand
TTTTGTAAATCATTTATGTCCCTACACATTTCTTCACCTTCATAAAGAGTCCAAGTAGGATTGTCTAGAGGCTTATTTGGTGTAGAAGTTCCCTTTTTTGGTGGTATGTTGACCAAGTATCACTTGAAACCTTGATTTTGAGGTGGTTCTGTTAGATAATCTTCCTTTTATTGTATCTCCAAATTTTTGGCCCTTATGAGTATGAAATTTTCTTTTTTGTAAGTCTTTGATATTTCTTCTCTGCAATTCCACAGGTCTGATCAAAATTGGATGTGCCAAGTGGAATTTATGGTAACTTCCTCACAACTTGCTGATTTTTATCCTTTCCAGGAGATCTCACTTGTATAGCATGCCCCACACAAAATAATTGATATAAAATTATGAAACTCATACCAGAACTACTATGGTTTGTCCACTGTCTAATGTAACTAGTCTCACTCAATTTGGATACTCTAGGAAGAAGTTATGATTGTTTTACCCGGAGCACTTGCTTGATACTAATCAAATACCCTATCTTCCACAGGGTGTATCTACAAATTTAAGATGATCCAGAAGTTGAAATTGTTACCAAATATACCTTACTAATTTTTGTGAATAGCCTCCAGAGTTCAGGGTCTTGATCTGTCTACTAAATATCCTCCAAGCCATTCCTTCTGAATCATTGTAGAGAAAAATTTATAGTGAAAATGCTAAGGTGTCTCAGATGTAGCAACAAAACCCCAATACCTTGAGCTCTGATACCATATGTTAGGAGCCAAATATCAATATAGCATAGAAAAACCTCAGAATAAGTACTCAACGCCTTGAAAAAGAGATAAATTTAGATAATAATCCTCTTTGAGGGGAAAACCTCCTTATGCCCACATAAATGTTCAATTACAAGATGATTCCAAATGAAAATGTCTCCTTGGTATATATAGGAGACTAGGAGGTATAATTACAACTAATGGACTAAAACCGACATAAATAAAATAACATTACTAATATAATATGCCCCAATTAAGGGGTAATGAGACATTATTTAGGGATTAACACATTCAACTTATTGTCTTGGCCATTTGACCTCATTTCCATCTGTCCCTTCAGGTGTGTTTAGTTGGGAAAGGAATTGCAATTGAAGACATGGGGGGGAATATTAGATGAATATGTCAACGTTTGCTCGTTAAGGGATAGGTAGCAACTATAGGGAAGAGTATCTTTTCATGAAAAGAATGATGGGGGAACAAATGTCCGATGAGGAGGTGGGATGAGTGGAGGCAAGAATGTGGATGGTAGGGATTAGACGAGGTAAGTGACTGTTGGAGGGTGAAAGGTATAGTAGGTGGAGAAGGTGGACGCTGTGCATGATTTCTCATTTGCTCCTAGCTACACTTACTTTTCCCTGTTCAATGCATTGGGTGCATCTATCCATCAATGCCACCACAAACCTTGAAGGCTCAATCCTTTCATTTAATTTGAAGGCAAACATCTTCTTCTGTATTTGGGGCAAATTTTCCTAGATCTTGTTCAATTCTTGGATTGTGGCCTGAAACTGCGAACTTGGATTAACCAACCATTCATTGATTTTAAGAAGATCAATTCAGATCATCTCTTGGATGGATACCTGAGTAGATTCCTTGTTCTTTATGGAGCTTTGTTGGTTCATTTCTACCTCAATTTGTCCCAGGGCCTCTGAGATATTATTTCCCTCAAATTTAATCAACTTTTTATTTAATGATGACAATGCTTGTAGATAAGCCTCTTTCACATCTCTGGCAAGTTTCTTGCCTTATTCCATATTTGTTTCCCAGGATTTTAGGGCCATTTCGCCTCTTACTTGTTCAAGATGAGAGAGAAGGGGAAAACCAAAGGCATTAGCTCTCTGCATCCATATGAGAACGTCTTGAAACTTAGACCGGGATGAGCATGCCTCTTTTTCCTTGAAATAGATATCTTTTAGGGAAAGGTCTACTACCTTATAGAATTTATGGATGGCATCTACTTTCAGATAAAGTTCTTGCTGGGCAACTTCCAACTTCTCTTTGATTTCCGAGCCTTGAGTTTTGAAGGATGAAATGTCTATCATCGTGTTCTTTGTTAGGGTCAATCTAGCCTGCAACTGCTCAATCAAGTTATCACGCTGAGTGATTAGTCCTTTTCTTGTATGTGAACTTTGGTTGAGCAACTCAAGGTTGTCCTGCAACTGTTTAATTTTTCGATGATCACTAGCCTTGATTTGCTCAAAGTCCTGGATCATCTTGCTTCTGATAGTCTTCTCTATAGTATATATATGATTTTTCAATTGTTCTACCAAGAGGCACTTTTGTTGTAGTTGTTCAGTCAAATTGTCCACTGACCATTGATTGGCAGTGGAAAAATGCCCCAACGAACCTGCAACTTCTTTTGCAAAATCTGGACCATCATGGTCTTTCTTGTCATACACCAGTCTTTGCCTTTTAGTGATAACTCCATCCTTTTGGTGAGATTATCTTTTCATGATAGCCTTTTGTTTCTTGCTGAAAAAGAAATCTGAGGGAGGCATCTCTTCGGGAAAGATGGGAGTAAGATCTCCTACGAAAGTAAGCTCGAAATTAGGATTTTCAAAGCTGGTCTATAGAGGGGTTAATGATGCAATGGGAGAACTAATTTCAGTGGAAGGTTCTTGTCTTGTTGTATTCGAGGTGCGAGTAGGAGTAACTAGTGTTGAATGAGGGACAATTTGTCCCGGGTTCATGAAGGCCTCAAATCGAGCTAACACTTGTGGGTCATTCAGTGATAATATTGAAGCTCTTATCTCATGAAATAATACTTCTGGGATTTTTGGGACCTATTCAACTTTGTTCTTAGTGAATGAACTTGGATCAGATCCCGTAGGTACGAATTCTTGTGAAGGAGGAGTGAGATTTGATTTTCCATGCAATATCTTGGGTAAACTATTCCGCCTGTGTTTCTGAAAGCTGAGGAAACCAACTTGTTGGTCAAGGGGTAGGGTCTGGAATCTGCTTTGGACTTCCTTGTAATATCTAACTCCCCTGAACATTTCGTCATAAGGGGAATTCTCATGTATGTACCGCTTGATGTTAAAAATAGCCAGATGCTTTTGCACTATCTTATGTGGATCATGCTTCTTGAATTTGATGTCAACCAATTTGACATCCTCCAGGGCCGCGACATCAACTTTAGAGTGACCGAAATATGATAATGTAAAAATGCCAACTTGGATGGGGAAAGTCGACCAAACCTTTTTCTGAGCTGCTTTTAGCTCCTTGCTGATACCTCCTGCGACTGTCTGGTATACCACTTCTCTGCACACCAACCTGTCGGGTAAGAACTATGGGAGGGCATGAGGAGGAACCTAACAACCAAAAACTATGATATAGGAGAAATTCTCTTCAATGAACCAGCCTGCAAGATTGCCTAGGTTCCCCATAATCCTTTCTGAGATACGGGGAGGTGGGTGACCATAAATAGCTATGTGAATTAGTACCACCACATTGTGACATATTTCGTAGAATAAATATTTGGCGTTCTCCTCCAATAACTTGGAGTGATAAAAATGAATTTGTTCGGAACTGGCCGGGGTCCAACTACAGTTCATTAGGGGAAAAGGGGTCATGAAACAAATGACATCCATAACATATGCCGACATGTAAAAAGGGGCAGGCTTCCATTTTGATTTTGATGCTTTATTATCAACGATTTCCTTGGCTAAATTATCCAACAACATTTTGGCCCAATTGAAAGTATAACCCTCAACCACCTCATTCATGATGGCTAGCCACTCAACCGAGAAATATGTAGGGTTATGTTTCCCAAATAGACGATAGAGAATCATGGCTACATAAAACATATGAGCATCTAAATACGTTGTGGCATACATACCATGAGCATCGACTCTGAATTTATCCGGATGTCCCCACCAGGTCTTGATTATATCATGGCCTCTCTTGGCGTATTGGGTGCATTCCTTTCTCTCGAATTCTAGAAGAAATGTGGCATTGTAAGTGTATTTAGGAGTAGGGGAGAGTTTGTACATTACTTGTAGGTGCTCTAGTCAGAAAGATTTGACGAAAACCTGTTGGTGGTTGATGATGCTCCTGGTCTGGATGTCTACATGTTCCAAATCCCAACTTATCATATCGTTATAGGGCATGAGTATTAGCCGCACAATGATCTTATGCAACTCCAACTATGCTACATGTCTAATCTTAGCTGTAAAAGAGTCAATGTATTCTTCGACAGAGTCGTCTAGACAGTTAATGATTTCATGCTCTAAGACATCAAAGACCTACCTCCAAGTTTTAATGGCATCCACAACTCGCAGAGTTGTGTCTGATAGAAATTCTGCGTTCAGATTGGAATCATCACCCAGTGCATCAAGCTTCTTTGCAATTTTTCATGGTGCCATAATCCTCAAGGAACAAAATAATTTTACCTGTTATAGGAGAATTCTGTGAGATCTTCGCTGGATAAAAACTGCTAATTGCAAATGGTAAAAATGACTTTGAAATTCAAAGTGCTTTTATTGAAAAGATTTTATTGATATTCATATATCCCTACCGAAAAATAATTTATTAACCTTAATGGAATTCATTACCTGACGATTCACAATCCTTATTTGAAAACATTATCCTTAATCGATCATAAATTCCATCAATACTTCGATGGTTCACGTTCGGGAGTTTTGGATGTGACAGGGTGGAAATATTACGAAGTCCGAATTGGAGAAGGAGTTAATCTCTGAGTAATCACTTTGAAAACTTAATTAATCATGTTTAAAATGTTAAATTTATGTGTTTCGGAAGTTTGGACTTCAGAAGTTTTAAATATAGCGCAAGAGAAATTTCCCAAAATTCGAAACTGCGAAGTAATTACTTTCCGAGTAATCATCTCTTAAGTCTTAATTAATCATGTTTAAAAAATTGTATTAACTTTAAGTACTTCGAGAGTTCAAACTTCGAAGGTTTTGAATATAACACAAGGGAAAGTTTCCGAAATTCGAAACTGCGAAGTGATTAATTAACGCTTAATCAGGTTTAATTAAAGCCATTAACCGTTCTATTAATTCCTTGAAATCCCTTTTTACTTTTTGTAATCACTTTACCTCGATGCTTTGATAATCCGAGGATTGTGAAAACAGAATCTCCTGAAGAGTAATCTCTCGGAGTGACGTGGAAGGGATGACGCCATTTTTATGGCGTGTTAAGAAAAGAGAGGTGCCATGTGTCACTTGAAAATGTGTGAATCATCCGACGTGAATGTCAAAAATGAGTGCCACACGTCAACTCAAGGAAAGACTTTTAAATGACACGTGTCCTATGAATCATGTTTGTGATTTCTTAGGAAAAGTCACGAGTGGCTATCTTTGGGTTTCAGAGCTTCGAGGATTTTGCTGTTTAGACTTGTTGGAACATCCGAAGCACAGAGCTCCGAAGCGACCGTTAGAGACTTACTCTTTAAAACTCAGGCGGCTCCAAAACTTTAGAGATCATTAGGATCGTTCGATAAAATTAAGGAAACTCATCAACAAAAGATATTGTAAGTGCCTTATTGCTAAATAACAACCAATGAATTTGAAAAATTAAAAGGTAAGTCCCTAAGTTTTTGCTTTTTTGGGTAAATTTTTTTTTCTAAGAGGTGAGAGATATAAAGCTCAAAAGTTCAAAAATGTGCGTGTTCCAACATAGGCTCCATCTAGGGATTGTGGCTCCCTGTGAGGCACGAAAGAACATTAGACCAAGTGCCTTTATTGGGTAAATGGAGTCATTATTTCTTTTTGAAAAAACATTTTCCAATTTTATTTAAGAATTAATCATACATAGAAAAAATGAACTTAACCAAACCTCAAAAACTTTCAAAACATACTTAATGATCGATCTCAAGTTAAGCTATTTAATATTTCCTTTTCTTAAAATTGATTTTAGAATTGTTTAAGATAATCAAGATAACTTTAACTGAAATATTAGTCTTCCACCGACTTCGTTTTCTTCAAGGTTAAACATATGTAATAATTTATTTAGGGAATCCCTAGTCGGTTCAGGATGTAAATATCACCAGAAAGAGAAATAGATGACAAAGTATGTTATATGGATATGTATGACAGTCGTACACATATCATAGATATTGATTCACTGTCAACGAGCCTGTTTAGTACCCCAGTGAAGTTATCTACTTCTCCCATTGAATTTCCTTTCACCACTTCGATTGTCACCTTTGCATTTTGCTGAGATGAGGGCAATCATTATATGAATTTACTTTCATCTTCTCTTTTGGACAATATGGGGGCAATCAAATTATGAATTTACTTTCACCATTTGTCTTATATTTTAACATTTTGATGTGGGGGAAATCAATCTGTATGTAACAAACAAGGGATGATACATGTTTAAATTTTTTAAAAAGAAGGTCTGTCAACAATTTTACGAATACTCTAAAACTAATTTTCTTCCAATTTTCAATACACCTTCGCCTATAGGGAAATTTTTTATGGGAATCTTAATCTTTCAGGGATCAACCTTAAGAGAATTAGTGAGTTTAAATTCCAATTGAAGAGATAAAATTATCAGGATTAGCCTAGACATACCTTTTCAATTAAAATTGAAGGAACATAAAGATTTTCGCCTAATCTTGTTTTGAAAAAATGTTTTTAAGTTCTCAGAGTCAAGGTGAGTTTATTTATTTCTATGAAGACCAAGAAAGGATAAATAAATTTGAAGTGGATGAGAACTTGGGGATAGAAAAGATAACCAAATCGAAGAATCAGAGGACCTGGCATGAAATATCATAATCCTACACAAGTTTGCGTATTTAGTTCAGACTTCCTTCGGGCTTATATATTTTTATTTTATTTTTATTTCAGAGATGGATTCATAATTTATTAGTATGACACTTTAAGTTGTAATTTTATACCTCTCTGATTTTTTTGGGTTAGGTGATGATATTATCGTGAGTGAAACTTCCTTCACATTCACTTCAAAAGAATTTTCTTAAAATTTTATTTGAACCAAAAGAGTAGGAATTCATACCTCATTTTCCTTTTGAATTTTCAGCAATGCATATTATTATTTTATCACCTGTTTTTAGAGAAATCAAAATTTTGAAAAATGAATGTCAAATTTTTATTCAGCCTCATCTCTTGTTCAACAAAATATATTCTGCAAAAGGAACAAACTGCAAAATGTCAGAAAATCCTGATACATATGTTTTTTTATTTTTCATTTCAATGATGTCAAACAATCATAAATTTATTGAAAATATTTACAACAAATGATCAAAAGACTCATAAAATTTACAAAAGAAAAGAAAAATTGAAAATTAAAATCGCCAATGTCAATCCAATCCAATATATACATTGGAAATCTGAAATGTGACTATTGCATGAAATGTTTTAAGTAACGTCCGTTGATAGGAGCGTCAATAATTTCTCCCTCTATATTTTCCAGTGAGAATGAGTTTTTTCTTTCAACAACTGCAATTTTGAATGGTCCGAACAAGAGATGATTGAACTTGCCATGTTTCCCTGCATTTTTCTTTCTAGTCTCCCATTTTAAAACTAGATCGCCATGCAAAAACTCCATGTCTTTGGATTTTTTTTTATCGAAAAAGGATTTCATATTGTCCTGGTACTTTTGAACCTTATCATCCAGTTCCACTCGGTTCTGCTGAACTTTGATGATTTGATTCATTCTTCTCGTAACGTCGTTTGGCTCTTCGTTTGCATCTTGCCAGAGTTTCATCACAGAAAGAGAAATATTGATAGGAATGATAACGTCAGTACCATAAACCAATTGGAAAGGAGACATACCTATAAATTTCTTGGTGCCGATTTGGTTTGCCCATAGGGCATAGTTTAAGTGGACATGCCAAGCTTTTTTTATTTTCTGTCATATTTTTTTTTATTATAGTCATCAAGATCTTGTTAGATGATTCGACCAACCCATTTCCCTGAGGATAATAAGCTATAGAATGACCTAAAACAATATTGCATTTCTGACATAAATTGATCATTGCCATAGACTTAAAAGCTCGAGCGTTGTCAGTGACTATTTTTCGAGGACAACCAAATCGTGCTAGGATGTTTTCTTTCAAAAAGTTTATTACTACCGAATTTGTAACATTCCGAGTCGAAATGAATTCAACCCATTTCGTAAAGTAATCGACAATGGTTAGAATCCATCTATGTTGAGAACTTGATTGCGGATGGATTTCCCCGATGAAGTCTAAGCCCCATTGTTGGAAAGGAGCTTTAGATTTTACCGGAATTAAAGGTAAGGCAGAGAGTTTTTGCTTACCAACAAAAAGTTGGCACAGATTGCAAGCTCCGACCCTTGCATTCGCACTAGTAAATAACTTTGGCCAATAATATCCTGCCCTTGAAATTTTGTAGGTTGTTGCTCTCGAGGCATTATTTCCCCTGCATACTCTATGAAATTCATCAATGACCCCTTCCATCTCAGATTCTGTCAGGCAACATAACAAGAAACCCAGAGGGTCTTTCTAGTACAACTTGTCGTCCACAATGCAATACTTAATTGCATGTAGTTTTAAAGTCCTTGCTTTAGAAGGAGTCATGTTATTTGGGCATTGAAGAGTAAGGAGGTATGTAACAATATCACGGTACCAGGAAGATGAATAAAATTTATCTTCAATCTGAATCATAGGTGCTTGATCGTCAATTTCCTCTATATCTAGGAGAGAGTTGTGTGGTTCAAAGTTATTTATCCCCAATGCTCTAAAATCTGATTCAACTAATAGCCTTGCCAGACCTTGAACTTTCACTAACTTGGTCGGTTTCACTTCTAGATGAAACTCTTTGATTTTAGCCAACCATCTACCTCTTCTTCCATCAATGTCTAGCTGAACCAAGATGTATTTAATTGCATTTGTTGGCACACAAAAAATTATTTTGGAGTGAAAAACATATGTTCTGAAAGCCTTGAGAGCCTTCACCATTGCATAAGCTTATTTTTCAAGTATATTATATCTTAGCTCTGCATCCTTGAATCTTTTTCTGAAGAAGGATAATGGCTGTTCGAATCCTTCTTTGTTCTTTTGAAGGAGCACTGCTGCAACAACATGTTCAGAAGTGAAAAAGAAGATTAAGAATTCCTTTTTATAGTCCGGACTTGCTAGCAATGGTGCTTCCCCTATAGATTTCTTAACACGATTGAAAGACACTTTGACTTCTGAATTCCATTTTAATTCACTGTCCTTTTTTAACATATATGTAATCATTTTGATTATTTTAGCAAAGTTAGGAATAAATCTTCTGAAGAAATTGATCTTTCCTAAAAACGATTGAATTTCTTTTCTATTTCTAGGAATATTTATCAGGTCAATATCCTCAACTCGCTTAGGATCAACCTTGATTCCTTCTTTTGACAATATATCTCCTACAAGCTTACCTTATTGCATAGAAAAATGTGATTTTTTGGGGTTAAGTGACAAACCAAAATTTCTGCATTTTTCAAAAGTCTGTCTGAGGTGCATCAAATGTTTGGCATCAGAATTGGAAAAAACTGTCAGATCATCTAGATAAATAACAAAAAAATTGTCTTTCTCACCGAAAAACACGATATCCATCGCTCTCTGGAAAGTTGCTCCTACATGCATCAAACCAAAAGGAATCTTGTCATACATAAAGGTTCCCCATGGAGTGGTAAATGCAGTCTTTTCTCTGTCATCTTCATGAACAACGATATGGTTATATCCTGAGAAACCATCAATCATAGAAATTATGTTAGCCCCTACTACCTTCTCTAAAACGTGGTCCATCTTTGGGAGTGGGTAGTTATCTTTAAGAGACGACTGATTTAAGTTCCTAAAATCAACGCAGAGTCTTATTTCACCGTTATTTTTTCTAACAAGGACCAAATTGGCCACCCATTCAGAGTATCTGAGGGGAACTTTGATTTTTGCATCAAGGAGTTTCTTAACCTCCCTTTCTATCACTAGCAGAAGAATCAGGTTTATCTTTCTAAGCTTCTGCCTGAAAGGTTTAATACCATGCTTTAAGGGAGACTTCTGTTCAATAACAAAAGTATCATAAGTTTTTAGATCATCATAAGATCATGCAAAAACATATTTATACTGTCTAAGTAACTCAACGTATTTACTCTTTATTTGGGCCGTAAGGTATTTGGATATTTTGACCATTTTGTGATTTTCATTAGTTCCTACATTACAATCTTCAACTTCTTCGTGTTGAGGTTGCAAGGTAGACTTTAAAGGTATATCATCCTAGTCAAACAACCTTTCTAAGGGGATCAAGCCTTTGGGAATTTTAATGTTTTTAAGTAGGAGCATGCGATGACTTGCAATTTTGTATTGGAACTTCTCTGGGTTCTCTCTCCTTCCTGCATAATCCAAGCTGAATCATTCTGATTTTCTTGATCTATGTGGGTCTTAAAAAACTCATCAACCATTTCCAGGAATTGTTTGATTTGTTCGTCATCTTCAAACAATTTCCATTGCTAAACATTGTTCGGAATCAAAGGTCTATGTCTCATCTCGATGTGATATTTCAGTTCCAAAACAGTAGGTGGTATGAAGGTCGCACCAACTTTGGCGAGAGAATCAGCTTGTTGGTTTTTCATTATGGGAATAGAGTGAATATGAAAGGACGAGAAGAAATTATCTGTAAGATCCCATGCACAATTTCTGTATGATCTCAATCTTGGATTCTTACCTTGATATTGTTGTTTTATTTGTTTTACAATGAGCTCTGCATCACCATAAACTATCAGATGTTCGATTTTTAACTTTCTTACAACTTCTAATCCTAAGAATAAAGCTTCATATTCACATACATTATTGGTATAATCGACCTCCCATTGTAATCTATAAGATAAAGGAATAACCTACTCATCCCCTGGCGCTACAAATAACACTGCAACTCCTGCTCTTTCGCAGGACGAAGCACCATTGAAAAACATTTTCCACATCCCTTCTCTGACATTTATATTTTTCTTTGAAATTTTCTGTTTTTTGATTTTCTTCTTTTATACATTTCTCAAAATCATCATCTATAGATCATATACAATTTCCTAAGTCCTGATCGACAACATAGATTGGGTAGTTATTGGGGTTTTGAGGGTCACTTACAGTATACACCAGTCTAGTTTCTCTGTACAGTCGAGTGAATTGTCTACCAAAAACTAGAATTATAGAGTAGGTCATGTCTCGCTGAACCGATCCTCCTAACTTGGCGCCCTGAGATCTGGATATAAGCATGTTGTACTTGGAAGAAACATCAACAACTACCACATCCATAAGGATATTTTTCACAGGAATCTGAGCAAGGTTTACAACTAGGTATTTAATCATATCGAGACACTTAACCTTTCTAGAGTCAAATGAGTATAAATCCTGATAAGGTATGGTAATTTCAAGGCCCAAATTTTCCATGATAATTTTAGGTATTAAATTATGTGAGGCTCCTGAGTCTAACATGCAATTGTGAAGTAAATGATCATGCACAATTAGTGTAATATAGAAAGGAGCAACAAAATCCTTACTGTTTTCAATGTGTGGTCCAGACATGATTGTAGGTTTTTCGTCCTGCAAATTGATAACATCATCTTGACATTCAACATCAGAAAAATTTATTGCTTTAGTGATTTATTTTTTATAGATCGAGTTCCTAGCAAGTTCAACCAGAGGCATTGTAATTTTAATTTTATTTAGTTCATTCTCTAAATTGAAAATCACAATTGGTTTTTCAATTTCTCTGGTCTGAACTTCGACTTCTGTATTTTCTGGCTTCTCAGTTTGCACTGCTTTTGCTTCAACTTGATTTTTTTGGGTAGCTTGCGTCTCAATTGATGGTTTAATAACTGCTGCCTCATTTTCTTTATTTCATGATAATTTTTTTTCGGTGGAATATTTGTAGAGATTTTTTCTCTTGGCCTTAAATCATATTTATGTTGAAGCTCGACCATTATTGAGTCAGTGAGACCTTTGTATGTAGAGTCCCCTAGATTGTTGGTGTTTTCATCATTATTAAACAAAGATTCCAGGTCTAAGGATTTCTCATAATACTGCTTGGTTAGGTTAGGCTCAAGATCATCATCGCTAAGGTTGTTTATATCTTCCTCTAATTCCTCATAATCTTGGACTTCATCTCTCTGCATGAAATTCACAATTTTAAATGGAGCTTGAATCTTTTGATCCTCATTTTTTATTTTTCTTTGTTGTATCTGAGGATTATGGTTTCTCCTGAATTGATTCCTAACGTATGGATAAGGTTTGGCTTGCTCTATTTCCATCCTGTAAATTTTGTTTGATAATCTTTAATAATTTTGGCCATCTCTGCGGACTTTCCAGATCCAAAGGATCCTGCCTGTTCTTTAAAACACCGAGGTTCTTTGGCTCCCACCTCAGCTTTAGTTTTCAACTTCCCAGATGCCATCATATTGGATTCGATTTATATGGTATCATATTGCATCCCGACCAAATTAGTAGATCTCCTTTCTCTCAAAAGTAAAGAAAAATCATAATCGAAAGCCCCTGCAAAAGTGACTTTTGAAGCTGGCTGAGAAGGTTTAACTTCGACTGGGATTTTGTGATAAAGATTATTAAATATTTGGATAAATTCTAGGACTGATTCATAAGTCTTCTTTCTCAAGGCTCCGAATTCAGTTAAGTAATAAATATGATCCTTTTTCTCACCCCATTGCCTAAGGAAGACATTTTCTAGATCGTCATATGATCGTATAGAACCTACTGGGAGTCCCTTGAACCAAGTTATTACCTGTCCTTCAAAAGTCTGTACTAACAATCTTAAGTATACGTCTTCATGCTCAATTCCAACAATATCATCAAACTGATCGAAAAAGGCTATATGTTATGATATTGTTAGATCCCCTTCTCCCATGAATTTGGGGAGGTTCTTCATGTAATTCTCAGGTGAATCATGCAGGACACCAGGAATAAATAAGGGAGAATATTTGGCGATGACCTTGGAAAATATCCTATGGGGTTGATATTGTCTGCTAGCCCCTATACCTCCAACACCTCCAAAACCAACACCTCCAGCACCGGGCATTGAAAGTCTAGGAGACGAAATTCGGGGACTAAAAAGGAGATTTTTGAAAACTTCGAAAGAATGAACTAGTGACCTTTTGACTACTTCGAGATGTTGTGAATGAAGTTCAGAAAAAAGGTCATGAGAGGAGGGAAGGTCTAGATGAGGGGGAAACAAAAAATCTGAGCTTGGATCCTCAGGTTTACCTGATGTATAAATAGGGGAAGTAGTAGGCGAGGAATCTGGGTATAGAAAATAATCTCAGGGTTTTTGGAAACAAAAAATTTCACTTCGGGAGGAAAAAGAATCGACTGAGTATGAATGATAGTGGGGGTTGAAACATGGTTGATTTGGTTAATCTCAAAGCTTAATTTCAGGTTTATTTGTCGATGCTTCTGCAAAATGAACTTACTTAAAATTATCTTTAGTGGTTAGTTCTTCAGTGGGAACCTTAGCATTAACTTGTGTAACTCTAGGTTGATATACCTTACTTACTAATGCAACAGTTTGTTTGAGATATCCCTTTGGTTTCAACATTTTTTTGGGATCTAAAACTAGTGTAGTCTGCTTTTCGTCTGGGTTTTTCTTGGTATTTTTTCGACTGAATGCCAATTTTGTCTACGGTGGAGTCACCAGGTGAAAAATAAAGTAAGCCTTACTCACATATTCAATCTTTGTTCACCATCAAAGACCAAAATTTACCTTGTCTTTTTCCTAAGGAAAATGATTTCGTTTCTTCATCCCTGACAACGACGCCAAAAATATGGTGTTCCTGAGATTGATTCTAAGCCTCAAAGAATAATGTCATGCATCAAAGGTTTTAAAAGAAATGTTTTAATGAGTTCTTTTTCTACCTTCTGTTTTCTGAGAAATAATGTTTAAGTGAAATTAATAATAAGACAATACAAAGGTTCTATCTCGTTATCTGAGTCACAATTGTAATTTCAAATGATGTAGAAAGATTCACAAAACTGTTAAACAAAGTCAAGTATCAATTACATATAAGTCTCACCTTATTTGCAGTAGAAGAAAAGTAGAAGATGCACCCTTGAACATGATATAAAATGCAACAATTCACACAGATTACAAGTCTTATTTTACTCACAATAATAACATATAAAAGTTGTTATTGAATGAACTATGATATATTTGATCACAATAGATGTAATACTAAATTGCAATCAATCACTCTTCAAGAATTACAAAAAGAAATTCAGAGAAATGGAAACACACAAGGAACACATAACTCAAATTGAATGAAACTTAGAATCTCTGCCTGCACTTGTATTAATACTAAAAAGGAGTTTCTCTATTACATTCCTCAAGAAGCAAGCATGAATAGATCTTAAAACTATGTATTTATACAAAATATGTCACAATTGAAAACCATTGGACTTCTTACAATATTTGATTAAAAATAACATATATTTGAATAAAACAACGACATGTAAATATTGATGAGTTTTGTTGGCGCCTTCCTCTATCTCTTCGTATGCTGTTAGAATCGCTCATTTTCCTTTAGTCTTTATGATGGATACACATGTCCATTAGGGTTACAACAATCATTCATCTCACTGTTTGGGCCATTTGATCTCATTGCCATCTGTCCCTTCGGGTGTGTTTAGTTGGGCAAGGAATTGCAATTGAAGACAATGGGGGGGGGGGTATTGTATGAATAGCTCAACATTGGCTCGTTAAGGGATAGGTAACGGCTATAGGGAAGAGTAAATCTCCACGAAAAAATGATGGGGGAACAAATGTACGATGAGGTGGTGGGATGAGTGGAGGCAAGAATGTGGATGGTAGGGATTAGACGAGGTAAGTGAGTGTTGGAGGGTGAAAGGTAGAGTAGGTGGATAAGGTGGACGTTGTGCATGCTTTCTCATTTTCTCCCAGCTACACTTGATTTTCCCTGTTCAATGCATTGGGTGAATATATCCATCAATGCTACCATGAAACTTGAAGGCTCAATCCTTTCATTTAATTCGAAGGAAAACATTTTCTTCTATATTTGGGGAAATTTTTCCTAGATCTTGTTCACTTCTTGGACTGTGGCCTGAAACTGCGAACTTGGATTAACCAACCATTCATTGATTTTAAGAAGATCGATTTGGCTCATCTCTTGTATGGCTTTTTGAGTAGCTTCCTTGTTCTTTCTGGAGCTTTGCTGGTTCATTTTTATCTCAATTTGTCCCAAGGCCTCTGAGATATTATTTCCCTCAAATTCAATCAGATTTTTATTTAATGATGACAATGCCTCTAGAAAAGACTCTTTCACATCTCTGGAAAGTTTCTTGCCTTCTTTGAGATTTGTTTCCCAGGATTTTAGGGCCATTTTTCCTCTTACTTGTTCAGGATGAGAGAGAATGGGAAAACTGGGGGCATTAGCTCTCTGCATCCATATGAGAACTTATTGAAACTTAGACTGGGCTGAGAAGGCCTCTTTTTCCTTGACATAGATATATTTTAGGGAAAGGTCTATTACCTGATAGCATTTCTGGATGGCATCTACTTTTAGATAAAGTTTTTTCCGGGCAACTTCCATCTTCTCATTGATTTCCGATGCTTGAGTTTTGAAGGCCGAAATGTCTATCATTGTGTTCTATGTTAGGGTTATTTTGGCCTGCAACTACTCAATCAAGTTATCACGTTGAGTGATTAGTCCTTTGCTTTTCTGTGAACTCTAGTGGAGCAACTCAAGGTTGTCTTGTAACTATTTAATTTTCTGCTGATCACTAACCCTGATTTGCTCAAAGTCCCGGTTCATTCTGCTTCTGATAGTATCTCTATAGTATATATCTAATTTTTCAATTGTTCTACCAAGAGGCACTTCCGTTGCAGTTGTTCGGTCAAATTGTCCATTGACCATTGATTGGCAGTGGAAAAATCCCCCAACGAACCCACAATGTTTTTTGCAAACTCTGGATCATCATGGTCTTTCCTGTCATACACCATTCTTTGCCTTTTAGTGATAACTCCATCCTTGTGGTGATATTTTCTTTTCATGATAGTCTTTCGTTTCTTGCTGAAAAATAAATCTAAGGGAGGAATCCCTTTGAGAAAGATGGGAGTAAGATCTCCTATGAAAGTAAGCTCAGAATTAGGATTTTCGAAGATGGTCTATAGAGGGGTTAATGATGCAATGGGAGAACTAATTTTGGTGGAAGGCCCTTGTATTGTTGTATTCGGGGTGCCAACAAGAGTAGATGGTGTTGACTGAGGGACAATTTGTCCCGGGTTCAAGAAGGCTTCGAACTGAGCTAACACCTATGGATCATTCAGTCCTGATAGTGAAGCTCTTATCTCATGAAATAATAATTCTGGGCTTTTCAAGACCTCTTCAAATTTGTGCTTAGTGGATGAACTTGGCTTAGATATTGTAGGTTCGTCTTCCTATGAAGGAGACATGAGATTTGACTCTCCATGCAATATCTTGGTTAAACTATTCCACATGTGTTTCTGAAAGTTGAGGAAATCAACTTGTTGGTCAGGGGGCATGGTCTGGAATCTGCTTTGGACTATCTAACTCCCCTGAACATTTCTTCATAAGGGGAATTCTCATGTATGTAACTCTTCATGTTAAACTGATCCAGATGGTTTTCCACTATCTTATGAGGATCATGCTTGTTGAATTCGATGTCAACCAATTTGACACCCTCTAGGGCTGCGACCTCAACTTTAGAGTGACCGAAATATGATAATGTAAACATGCCAACTTGGATGGGGAAAGTCATCCAAAACTTTTTCTGAGCTGCTTTCAACTCCTTGCTGTTACCTCCTGCCACTATCTGTTACACCACTTCTCTGCACACCAGCCTATCGGGTAAGAACTGTGGGAGGTCATGAATATGAACCAAACAACCAAAAACTATGATATAGGAGAAATTATCCTCAATGAACCAGTCTACAAGCTTGCCTAGGTTCCCCATAATCCTTTTTGAGATCCAGGGAGGTGGGTGACCATAAATAGCTATGTGAATTGGTAACACCACGTTGTGACAGATTTTGTAGAATAAATCTTTGGCGTTCTCCCATAACTTGGATTGATAAAAATGAATTGGTTCGAAATTGGCCAGGGTCCAACTCCAGTTCATCAGGGGAAAATGGGTCATGAAACAAATGGTAGCCATAACGCATGACGACATGTAAAAAGGGGCAAGATTCCCTTTTGATTTTGCTTCTTTATAATCAATTATTTCCTTGGATAAATTATCCGACAACATTTTGACCCAATTGAAGGTATAACCCTCGGCCACCTCGTTCATGTTGGTTACCCACTCAACCAAGAAGTGTGTAGGGTTCTTTTTCCCAAAGAGGTGACAGAGCATCATGACTACATACATCATATGAGCGTCTAAAGATGTTGTGGTGTGCATACCATGAGCATCGACTCTGAATTTCTACGGATGTCCCCACCAGGTCTTGATTATGTCATGGCCTCTCCTGGCGTATTGGGTGCATTCTTTCTTTCGAATTCTAGAAGAAATGTGGCATTGTAAGTGTTTTTAGGAGTAGAGGAGAGTTTGTACATTACTTGTAGGTTCTCTGGTCGGAAAGAGCCAATGACGACCTGTTGGTGGTTGATGATGCTACTGGTCTGGATTCCTACATGTTCCAAAGCCCAACTTATCATATCGTTATAGGGCATGATTCTTGGCCGCGCAACGATCTAATGCAACTCTGACTTTGCTACATCTCTAAGATTAGTTGTAAAAGAGTCATCGTCTTCTTCGACAGAGTCATCTGGACAATTAATGATCTCATGCTCTAAGACATCAAAGACATGCCTCCAAGTTTTAATGGCGTCCACAACTCGCAAAGTTGTGTCTGATAGAACGTCTGCGTTCAGATTGGAATCATTACTCGGTGCATCAAGATTCTTTGCATATTTTCACGGCACCATAATCCTCAAGGAACAAAATAAGCTTACTTGTTACAGGAGAAGTCTGTGAGCTCTTCGCTGGATAAAAACTGCTAATTGCAAATGGTATAAATGACTTTGAAATTCAAAGTGCTTTTATTCAAAATAGTTTATTGATCTTCGTATAGCCCTACTGACGAAGAATTTATTAACCTTAATGGAATTCATTACCTGGAGATTCACAATCCTTATTTGAAAACATTATCCTTAATCAATCATAAATGCCATCAATACTTCAACGGTTCACGTTCGTGAGTTTTGGATGTGACAAGGTGGAAATCTTACGAAGTCTGAATTCGAGGAGGAGCTAATATCTGAGTAATCACTTTTAAAACTTAATTAATCATGTTTAAAATGTTAAATTTACTTGTTTCGAAAGTCCGGACTTAAGAATTTTAAATATAGCACAAGATAAATTTTTCAAAATTTGAAACTGCGAAACAATTAATTTCTGAGTAATAATCTCTTAAGTCTTAATTAATCATGTTTAATTTTTTTTATTAACTTTAAGTATTTCGGGAGTTTGGGCTTCAGAGGTTTTGAATATAACACAATGGAAACTTTCCGAAATTTGAAACTGTGAAGTGATTAATTAATGCTTAATCAGGTTTAATTAAACCCGTTGACCGTTCTATTAATTCCTTGAAATCCCTTTTTACTTTTTGTAATCACTTTACTTCGATGCTTTGATAATTCAGGGATTGTGAAATTAGAAACTCCCAAAGTGTAATCTCTCGGAGTGATGTGGCAGGGATGATGTCATTCTGATGACGTGTCAAGAAAAGAGAGGTGCCACGTGTCACTTAAAAATGTGCAATTCATCCGACGTGAATGTCAAAAATGAGTGCCACGTGTCAACTCAAGGAAATACTTTTAAAGGATACGTGTCCTATGACTCATGTTCGTGAGTTCTTAGGAAAAGTTACGAGTGGATATCTTCAGGTTTCAGAG
>ML788182.1:288868-306846 GCA_009831015.1 Picea engelmannii | reverse complement strand
CTCTAAGTTTTTGCTTTTTTGGGTAAAATTTTATTTCTAAGAGGTGAGAGATATAAAGCTCAAAAGTTCAAAAATGTGCATGTTCCAACACCGAGTACAACTTTCATGTTTTTTTTAAAGTTTAAGTTGATAATTCTGCAGGATTTATACTCTTCAATCCAATTGAAATCAAACTGACCACTTCAACATTTTGTTATGGATTTTAGGTGCAAGGTATTTTTATCGCTCCAAACCCTTATGAACAAGCAATATCGATAATTGGTTGGACCTTATCTGTTTTTGATGAGGACAACTTGATCCCTTGTTTTGGTTTTGGGGATGACCATTTTTTTATCGCTATTTGCATTGAAAATCTTGTTTGAATTTTGCTAAGTTTTTTTTCTTATGTTGGTTGATACGAATTCCCAACATAAGTAGCAATATTTATTGTTAATAATGTGTTGTTTCATTTCATAGCTTCTACACATAATCAACATGTGTTTAGTTTATATTGAGATAATAGGCCAGGTTGGTTAATTAATGGAACTTTGACATTCCACCTCAAGATATGAAGATTAAGTGACCTTTACCATATTAAAGCCTTAAGTTGGGAAATAGTGTATTAGTTTATTTGATATTGTATATCTTATGGATGGCAAGGACTAATATATGAATAGTTGGTTATATCAAGTATTTGATTTGATTTCATTGCTTTAAACTTGGTTGATTAAAGAGTTGATTTGGTTCATAAAGTTTAAGTATTTGATTTCATTGCTTTAGACTTGGTTGGTTAATGATAACTTTGAATAAGTGTGGTTTTGTTCATAAAGAGTGAAGTTTATCCATATACTTTGAATAAGTGGTGATTTAGTTTATAAAGAGAGAAGTTTATCCATATTTTATGTAGGTGAGTTTGTGGTTATTGGTTAAGGGGTCTTCTTTATCAAAATTCTTAAGCCAAGATTTGCATGTTCTCACAACCATATAGTCAAAATTTTCTTTTCGAGAGAAAAATAGTTATAGTTAGTGTAGACTACAATGACACAACATATATGATTAAAATCATGTGTTTAACTACAAAAATGTTTCTTCAAAGCACAAGGTTGGTCAACTACAAGGCTTGAAGACAAAAATACACTTGTTAAGAGCTCAACATGTAACACACATGAAATGAACCTAGGTGGGGAGGATAACAATCATTCCTCCCAACCACCCAAGCTAAACTCAATTGACAATGAGAAACACAATATTTGCAGAAATTTGTTGCATTAATTCTAGCAATAACAACATCACTTCATGTTGTGACAACCAAAGGGAAGAGTTTTCATTGGGCCAAACAAAAACAAAGTTATTTTGATGATACGAATAAAAGAATCAGTGAAGCACTAGCCTTGGAAATGCCTAATTTGTAACACCCATTTGAGATTGAGATTGATGCAAGTGGGTATGACATGAGAGTAGTCCTTATGCAAGGAAGAATACTTGTGTTTTATAACCACTTTCAATTGTTGCACAAAATAATGATTACATTACCATATATATGATAAGAAACTCTATGCCCTTGTTCAAGCAATGAGGAAATATAAGTATTATTTTTTGGGGAAGAAGATCGAGATTTACATCAACCACCATTCACCCCAGTGTTTTTAATACAACAACTCCATCTAGTAATCAAATACAACAAGGGCACTGCAAACAAAGATTCATATTTGAAGTCAAGACCACCCATGTAAAACATTGTAGCTATGGGAACCATAATGCAATTTGAACCTTTTACCCAAGAAGTTCTTGGAGAGGAGTACGTAGAAAACAATGATTTTGGAGATATCTTTCAAACCATACAATGATCTCTTCAATCGACACACCATATATTCTCTTTGTCCTGCCACAAATCCTTATCGTTTATTTATGAATATTTCTTTTGTAAACTCCACTGTAAAGAAACATTGTCTCCATTTTGCGCACAATTAAATTTAAATTTAAGTCGAAATGACATTAATGAGATGGTTTTGTATTTACTAGTAATTAATGATGATAACAAAAGTTGTCTTATGTTTTATTTCATTTTAATAACAAATCACGATTTAATATGTGGGTAACAAATAACTCTAGATGATATTTAGAATTAAAAATTGTACACATGTAACATCTTTTGTTTCTACTATAAACTTGGAAAAAGTTATTACTCCAAATTCAGTTTTCCATCTTATTTTTGTTTCATCATTTGTTGTTTCACTAAATATGATAGTTAGAAAAACAAATGCTACTCAATTTTTTTCGGCGTTTCCTTTCCCCCGCTCTGGGGTAAGCTAGTGTATTTCGGCCATCAATTTTCCTTTTGACCTCACACATTAGGGGGAATTTGTTATACCACAAATTGCCACATCAATTTCATTTGCGAGATGACCTAGCCCTTTTCCCTAGATTGAAAATTTAAATCCCATCCTCCTTCATCAAACTAATCTAAAAAACAACATTTTTGTTGCCATCCGTGGGTCACCTGTGTGCAAACCACTGATATCCTGTCCTTGCTAGTTTGAAACTCGCGGATGCCCTCAAAAAATAGGAACAAATAAAATATTCCACATTTTCGGGTGGGGTTTTCGGTTGGGATCGTTTCCAAACTTCCCTTGGTCCTTACACAATAGAATTCAACCACCTCAACCCCTTGAGGATGGTATAAAGACACCTTAAGATCGACTCAAATTAGGAGAAGAGATCCCCAGTATGGTCACCAATTCTCTTTACCTTGTATTACCTGTAGCGTTTATTGTTTCAGAATATTATGACAATTCTGTATTCCAGCTCGACCCTAAACCATATACCTCGTGGTGCAATCTCCAGAAAAATTATGACCCAAAACAAAAAGATGCTAACACGTTAGGATTTCAATCCATTTGACAAAAATATCAGAGTTGTCCATAGATTATTCAATGAAAACAAACCCTCATACTATGTTGTTTACAGATTTTATCAAGTTTCATGAGTCGATTAATTGATGCAATAGAGATATCATTATTCAAATTCGACAAACATAATAATGCACAAGATTTGTAAATTGTTGAACATGCTTTGAAATAGTAAAGAATTAAACCTAGATGAAAGGGGTCAAAATAATAATAATACAAATACCGTATGACAAGGACAATAAATAAACATATAAAAATTATCTCAGTTTTTCAATACCCAGTTTCATATGACAATATGATGCTTGGCAATGCCAAATCATGGGAGAGGGATGGCGCACTATCCTTTAAGTATAATCGGTAAGCGTACACTTGTTTCAATGGTTTGGGTACGATCTGGAAGCCAATAAAGTGCAACGACCCCTGGACTGGTTGTAGAGACAACAATGAAAGGGAATGGTATGGTCACAACTAGAGTGCCGAAGCAATTCTGAAGCCGAATTGGTCACTATGCGATGAATACCCTGAAGATATTGTGAAACAATTTAAGATCCTTTCTATTTTTTATTTTCTATGTGCAAATTAGACCTGTAATTACGGTTTAAACCTTTGGTGGTTTGACCATGTAAAATAAACCAGAGAGGAACCTCAACCCTTCAAATAGTTGGAAATAAAGATATAAACATTATTGGATTGGCCAGGAGATCATATTTTTTTTTTACGTTTAAGGTCAATAAAATAAAAAAAATTATGGTGATTTGTTTTTTAATGGGGTGATTGGAATTTTTTTAAGGAAAATTAGGCCTGCTATTGGGCCATGGAGTCTAGATGAGCTACAATTTCTTAAACAACTTTTGGACTAGTGTGTTCCCTCACCATTGGATGGGGGAAAAACACTATCTTGAGAGACTGACTTATACTAAGAGGGTTGAATCATCAAAGAAACCAACTAGATGCAAAATTAGTATTTGACAAATTAAATGTAAAGGAAGACTTCTAGAATATTTCCTTTAAATAAATACACCTCACAAAATCAATTGAGTGGAGAGTTATATTTTACCTCCTAGTTCTCCAACACAATCCCAATCTACATCACCTTTTGCCTAAGCAACAAATATCAAGTTATCTCCATTTAACAAATAAGAAAAACCCCAGAACAAAAATGAACACAACTTTAGGCAAGAAGATCCTCATTTTTTATTCTCTAAAATACACCTTACAAATGAGAGTCTTTCCTCTTTTATAAATGAAGAGGAGGATGAAAACAGTTTACAAAAAACCACGGGTAAAAACCATTTTGTCCAACAAACTTGAGCAAGATAATATATTTAATTGTGCTTTTCCAAAAATAATGGTTTTCTTCCTGAGACAAGGTCAAATGATGATAAAATAACGAATTTCATGGTGTGCTCCCTTTAGGAGAGGGTTGAAGTGGTCAAATAAGCTTAACGTTTTGCTCCATTAATAAAATAAATCACGTGCCAAGATGTAATTCRCCCTTCCTCTTAAGTTGTGATATTAAACATGTGCTCAAATAGAAAGAGGGCGCTCCATGTGTCCAATGGGTCTAATAACACTCCAATGTGTAATATCCACATAGGATAATGGGTCTAGCCTATTAAAAATTCATTATTTCAYGATCCCAAGTGACAATTCCTAGTAAACATAACATTCAAATTAAATTTGACACTTGCCTAAGTTTTACCTAGGGAAACATTATTAATAGTTTTAAATGAGTCATTTCCTAAGCACAACCAATATTTCCTAAGTTTTTWAGGTTGTGTATAGACAATTAGTGATATTAGCGATGAAAGTAAAAAAAGGAATGCTCATGTGATGACTGTCAAAGTCGTAGACATGCATAGGCCACTTTTTATCTTTTTTGTCTCTAGCTTTATTTTAGCTAGGCATTTTTTTATCATATTAGCCTTCTAGAGGGAACATTTACTACTTCGGTTTGCACACACTTCCCCATTCTTCTTTTTTGATTAATCATTATTTTTTCAGAGTCCCTTTTGTTTTAGATGAGAATTTTGGTCTTAGGACTTTGAAAGGGGTGGGACCATAGTGACGTAGTTTATACTTTATTTTCTTTTTTTGACTTCGCTCTTCACCTCTTAGTCTTTGTGGCTTTATTATATTTATGTTTTTTCTTTTAACCTTTGATTAGTCATACACGATGATATGAAATTCTTTTTTATTGTGGATGGTGAGTGATACTTAGGGAGATGGAAAATGCTTAATATGGTTAGGATATCCCTATATAGCATAAACACCTAGTAGAATGAATTATCTTAGAAAATGGCTCAGTTCTAACCAGAAATATGTTCCATGTGGTAATATGATGCAAGTGGGAAAACTTCGTATGTTATGACATCCTATTCAATCGTTGTAAGGTAACCACAACTTCATGACAGGCTAGGAGCTTATATCATTACATCTAAGAAAATATTATACATGGATTATCTATATAATGCATTGGACCATCAAGGTGTATTTGAGCATCTGAAATAAACATATCATTGTTCATCAATACAACATCAGGTCTTAATTGGAGAATAGAAAGGATTGAGTCTGGAACTGATAAGAGATGCCCGATACTGTTGAATGAGAGCCTCAAAATATTCACAGATCTGTGACCTACACACATTATGGAAACAACAAAGCACATAAATTCTAGGGTGAATCTACCACCTCAGTTAGATTAATTTTTCTCTACTTCTAAGGAAATCAAATGCAAGCATATGCAAAATCAATATGCATCAAGGAAATGCAGGAAGAAAAACTTTTAGAATGACAAGCAAGCATGCATGAAAGAAAATGCAACTTTAATCTATTTCTCAAAGAGCTTATTCTTTTTCTAAACTAACTAGCACTAAGTGCCATCAAGGTAGTAATGCTTTAGGGTTTGTCCATTTACTGACAATGACAACTTCTCTCCATCTAGATGGCTATGGTAAAAATAATTTATCCATGCTACACATTCTATTATGAATGGTCCCCTCCAAAGAGAATCAAATTTCCCGTGTTTGCTAGGTTTTTCCTTAAGTTAACCCCACATTAAAACAATGTCTCCTGGCTCAAAACACCTTGGTTTAGTTTTTTTGTCAAAGTTTTTCTGGACTCTTTCTTGGCTCATCACTAGGTGGTCAAAGGAGTTTCTTCTTATTCATCAAGTTGGACAAGTTGGTGAATTGTTTCTTTCATAGCTTCTTTGGCTTCTATGAAATTCTCAAGCAAGTGGTATAAATGAAGTATCAAATGAATAGGTGTTAGCACACTTTTTCACCCTCCAATATGAGATGATATAACATAAATTTCAATGATGGAAAAGCAGCTAATTAAAGGAGAAAAGCCCCAAATTGTCATTGGCTAGACCCCTCTTCGTTTGCGCTGGTGCTTGCTAGCCTTTGGGGAAAGTCCCTAGGGTACTTTGCTGCTGTCTTAAGGTTTGTCTTTCTGCAAAAAATGCCAAAAACAATGGCTGATATGTCTTGGAAAACATGTAAAAACTGCCGAAGACATGGGGGAAAAGACAATTTTGTAGCTTTAAGGGATCTTGCAAGGTTATCACAAGAGAAAATAGAAGAAAACCAAAGAGAAAATACTCAAAAGATAGACTAATATCACAATGAATAGTGTGAAATACTAATCTAATTGCAATAATTAAAACAAAACACCATTGAAAATGAAAGTTCGTTTATTTTATATTTTATTATAAGCTTGTAAAAAGTTTGATTGTGCCACAATCAACAAGTCCACAACTGGTACGATGAACATTCTGGTTCAAAGAGAGAATATTTACAGTAGATAAAATAATATAAGAGAGAGAAAGTATGTACTCCTGCTGCCAAAATCTGAACATAACACTTAATAGGAAGCTCCAATATATAGCCAAGAGGATGCATCTCCACCTCCAACCAATACTAACCCAATCATCCATGTGCATTTGGGAAATGAACCAAAGTAATTCGTATGAATAGCCAATTATGAGTGCCGTAGCACAATAGGCATGCGCATGAGATCATAAGTGGAAGCCCATGCGCAAATAGGAATCAAGAAACCCAAACCCACGTGTGAGCTCAACTAAGAGAGGGATGCACATAATAGGAAATGAGTTGTGCATGGAGGGATCGAAGGCGAATGGAACTTAAGGTTAGCTCCACGTGTGATGGTTTACTTGTGAGTGGAGATTGGACAATGCGCATGAGAGAGACGTAAAACGCCATATGTGTAAGCCAATCATGAGATAGGGGATGCATATGAGGGAAATAGGAGCGAGATCTAGCCCATGGTGGAAAGGAGGTAAGGTAGAAAGAAAGTGGAAATATGAGGTGGAAGCTTGGGAGAGTTAGGAGTGGAGTTAACCCAAGAATATGGGTAACACGTGTGAGGGGAAAAATTGATGGGGCACTTGTGATGGGTAAGGCGGGTGGATAATGCGTGAGGTCAAAAGGGCGAGGTAATATGCATATTTAGTGGGAGATAACATAGGCATTCGTATAGGAGAGTGCGAGTGGAGGAAAGGATGACAAAAGGGAGTTGGCGCATGGTCCAAATAAAGGAAGCATACACTAATATTAAGTCATGTTTTTTAATTAAAAGGAGGGTTGTATATTAAAATATTTAGTCATGTTTCTTAATTAAAAAGATGGCTGTATATTAACGGTGGTGCGTAGGTCTACATGGGAGATTAAGGTGGGACACACTTTAATAAACAAGGTTGCATGGCAACATATACCTGCCGATTAGGGTACTTTCCTTGTCTACTGGTATATACTTGTTTGTATAAAGCCCACTAAAATAAAATAATATATATATTTGAATTTTTACCTATTTTTAAAATTTTGATCAAATTTTATTTTTTTATTTAATTAAAATAGTTAAACATTTTGTTTAATTAAAATATTTAAACATTTTGTTTAATTAAAATAGTTAAAACAAATTTCGTTGTTAATGGTAGAGCTCGATATGAATTTTTATAATTGTATTTTTTTTTTGTTAATAGTTAGATTTTTTTTTTGTTTTTTGTCAATAACTAATTTTTTTTTGGTCAATAGTTAAAGTCTGCTAGCCAAGTTTCACATGATTGTTGTTGATTATGAATTCAACTCTCTTGATTCCTTGGAAAAAAAAATAGTGAGATTCATAGTTTATTTTTAATTTAAAAAAAAATCAGTGAGATTCATCGTTTATTTTTAGTTTCTAATATTCATATATTCATGAAAACTCATGCCAAGTGAACTCCACGATCCTTCCTACAACCTACTCCCTCTTTGTCCATAAATGGCTCCGCGTATTGATCCACCAGTTTAAGTTGATGACCCACCCCAATTTAGGATTCCTTTGTAGATTGGGACCCAACGAATTCGGATCCAGGGCCACTGAATGTGCCAATTGATCGATACCCATGACCCATGCACTACAATGAGAATGAGTCAAAAGCAAGGGCATTGACCATACCTTGTAACTTACCCTTATCTGGTTATAACTCCCTTGGATCTGTTTTAGGATCTGAAATGACAGGATAACCGTTATCCCCCGCAGACATCCAACGCGGACCGAGCAACCGAAGTTCATGCTTGAAAAAGCGGGAGTGTTCGCAGGTTTCATAGTTCCCGGCATTGGGCTACTCGTATAGGGCTGGGCTGGAGACAAGAATTGCCAACTAGTAAGTGCCAATCCATTGGCAGTCTCATTGTAGGAGGTATAATTGCCAGGAGGTCAACGATAGCCAGTCTCCCATAAGGAAGGTGTAACGAAGGGAGAAACCCTACTCCCTCTTTGTTAATGCAACCAGATGTCACTGAGTTGTTATGCTTGCGCCACCACTGAAAAGTGTTATAAATAGTGTATCAGTAGTGGCGGCGCCATGGCGGTGAGAAGTTTTTGGACTCTGCGTTTCAATAAAATTTAAAGCCATGTTTTATAGTACATCGTCCAATTCCTGCGTCTCTTTCAGTCACTTCATTCTTTCATACATACCCCGATATTAATATTCCCAGACCGACTTTGCAAGGTTCATTTATAAACCGCCGCCGGCTCGGCAATAAGAGTTTGGTTTCAATAGCCAATGGGATCTTGCCAAAACTTTTTTTAAATAATTAAAATAAATAAAAAAATCCATTTCTAAGGTATGACATTGGAAAACAATACAAATATTTGGTCAACACATGGATTAATATATAATCAAGAGCGAACTCATCGCTATATACCTGGCCTTCGGTAGGTATAATAAGGGGGGACATACTTAATTAATAAAGTGCATGCATACGTGGGTTAGTGGGTAGGGGTTAGGATAAGGCAGGGGACATACTTTAATTAATTAATTAAATGGGGGCACACACTTTAATTAATAAAGGTGACATATGAATGGGCGTAGAGTTAGTAAAGGTCACAATTTAATTAATAAAGGTGTGAAAGGTGAGTAGGTATATATGAATGGGAGTAGAGTTAGGAGAAAACAAACATACATGAGTGAGTGAGGGAGGTATTAGGGTGGAAACGGGAATAGGGAAAGTAATACATATAGGTTTAGAGAGAAGGGACATGGGTAAAGTAGATGTGCCTAGTCAAAAATTGGAATGCATGTGCCATATTTAATAGGTATTAAATGCATATTAATGAATAATATAATTTTAAATGAATTTTTAATGTACATAAAGTGGTATTTATGGAAGTTGAAAGGAAATTATTGATGAATAAACTTTAATTGGCTCAATCACGCCCAATTTTACTTGCCATTTCATCCATACACTTTTCATCTAATTAATTCATTAACTCATTTAACACTTTTAGCTTTAGAAAGTGTGCCCCTCTTTAATTAATGCCATTTAGATGCCACATCACACTCAAACTCCGCCAAATGTCTGAATTTGACCTTGCCATTTGTTACCTCTGGAGCCCACCACCCCTGCTATTTATAGAAACTACTAAAAATAGGGTTTGACTCTTAAATTTTAGGAAACTGTCAAAAACATCTAGTATGACTAGGAGAACATCGCCAAGTGTCAAATGTCTGAAAATTGACACTCCTAAATTAGAATATGCTCACATGTCATTGATATAATACTCATTGGATTCAATTTTTAGAGAGGATTCCAAATCCATAATCAAAATTGACATGCAATCCCTGGTGCCCCACTTGCTAAAAATAGACATATCATGCATGTCACCCATAAAATGTCCAAAAAACTCATAATGTCTCATGGATCAATACTGCACACTCAGAATATCAATCTGAGGCCTAAAGCTCAACTTGCTAAAAATATAAATTTCTTGTATGTTTCCTTGAAAATTGTCATCAAGCCCAAACTCATGCAAGGACCAACCTTGCATGCTCAAAACTGCTCAAGACTGTCAATTGAGTCTCTCAAACACTATCTCCTAAAAGGTAGGGACACCTGTTGTATGCATAAAACTTTCTCAACTGCACGGGAAACCAAGCTAGCTCTAACTCTAAAACAAAAACAACCATATACTGACCATGTACTTGTCTCTAATGGGAACCATCCTTTGACTCACACACGTGCTAACTTTGCGAGAATATTAGAATGCCAACCAAAGAAGTGCATGCTGGCTCTTAACCCTCAAGAATTTCAAGGGTGAAAATCTAGGGGTTAACAATGGCGACTCAAGGGAACGGGATCCACCTTATGGTATATTGAAAATCATATGAATATATGTGTCTATAAACTGAAATTGATGCTCTATGAGAAATTGAGAATATGTACCAAAAATACTCCTGTAACTGTGTGGAAGAAGAGAAGGCCCTGTAAGCTGACCAATAAAATTTTGTAACCTAACTTATAATACCAAAGCCTATCCAATGGGAAGTGGAGTAAAAGTATATAAACCCCCCACTAAAAATTGAAACTCAAGGGGTCTCATCCAAATCCGCTACCTACTACCACCCATTATGTACACTCCTCCCCGCGGTAAATGTGTTGATGTTAATACAAGGGAGAGAGTCACTTAATCAGATATCAATAATGAAAACACATGTAAAGTGTGAGGGAAAACCACTAATAATGACAATGGTTCCTAAGGTACAAGCACAAATTGTCACTGTGAAATATTTTCTGAAGTCGAACAATGAAAAGGATCATCCAATCAAGGCCCAATGATACTCAGCGCTGTCAAATGCGAGATAACCACCAATGTGGCTAACGACTACCAAGGTGCTCTACTTCTGGGTCGTCCGTAGATACAGTGTCAAAGTTGATACATGATGACCTACTAAAAAGAAGAGCAATGCTGTCTCTATTCCCTCACCGTGAAGTGATAACTCAAGATGATCAAGATAAAAGAACCATGTACCACCCCTATTGTTGGATGAGGGGGACGACTGAATCAAAGCAGAAGACTCAATGATAAGAGATGAGGAGACACACCATAAGATGAATCAATACTCACCTATGTCTTCTCAAACTACCCATCCTAAAGGCTTAATGCTTTGGGAACAATGAATGAACAAGACCCCCATCCAGGCTCACTCTAATGATAGACACAAAGAATCAACATGTGAAAGATATGCATTCATATTTGTTGACCCAGGAATAACAATAATAGACAACCATTATTCATGAAAGGAAAGAGACAAAATACATGAACACATGATGGCATAACTAGGAAAAAATCAACGACGCTTAAGCAAAGACCGAAGTAAAGAATTGAAGGAAAAATACACTACAAGGAAAAAGTAAATTGTTGTCCTAAAGTCTACAAAAATCAACAAGATAAAAAATACTTAAATGACAATGTGGAAAGGAAAAAGGAACTACCTTAGACCCAAAAGTTTGTACCTCAAAGATGCCATGATGACATCATCATACTCAAAGGACCAATGTAACCATGTAGCCAAATGATCAGTCTGACGAGAGAGGTCAAAAGTCAACCTTCTAGGGATACCAATCGTGAAATATCATATGACCCAAAACTACTTTGATGTACTTGTCACAAATGAAGGGTGTTGATTGATTGAAGGCTGTTTGCTGGGATTTAGAACATGGTATTTCAACAGTAATAAGCATGAATGCATAGGAGTCAAAACTCTTAGAATCTACCTACTGAAATACCTCCATCATCCCGATCTCAACTAGGTCATGATTGTTGAGGAAAAGGTATGGAACACCCTACTCAATCATTTTTAGATCTTTCCTGGCTAGGACAAGATAGTTGGGAATGTCACCTGGGGTTTACAGCCTCAAAACATTCACTCAATACACAAGTATTAATTACAAGGATTAAGGTTGGTTTTATGATTTGTATATGTTGCAATGTAAAAATAAAATTTAAACAAAGCTACAAGAATGTATACAACTTTTACAATAAAGTAAACATGGAGACCAAAAGTGAAAGGAGGAACCAAGTCATGAAAACACATGTATGAGACATGACAATAATATGATTTTATTTCATTCTGAGATACAAAAAGTGTATTTCTCTTTACAAACCCATGCGAGGGTATTGACCAAATTCAAATTTAGAGGTCTCCGATGGGCACCATACAAAAAGACTCCGACAGTGAAATAAAATTGAAATTAATGATTTGGACCAGTTTGCCACAAAATGTTGCCATTTGACTCTGCAAGATATTCTTTATCAACCATGAAAATTAATTCACAAACAGACAAGAATACACATACTATCAAAGATGAATCAAACACCTTTAAAACAAGCTGCTGAAAAAATGATTCAGTTTTGAATCTTGCTGCCTTCAATAAGAGTCTGTTGTCAACATGAGGATTAGGCTTTCAAGTAAACTCGTAAATGAATTAAAACTGAAGCTATCTCATTAACTAAAGAGCAAAACTTATTCTTGTTTTTCTCCTTCTATTACCCCATGTCTCCTCCTCTCATTGAACCTTTATTCTTTCTCAATAAGTTGAGGTAGTTCAACTACTTCCTTTAGTTAAGTCAAATTAACTTAACTAATTAGTTTAGGGAGAAATAATTAATAATAATATATAAATAAGGGTCTAGTAAATAATTACTAAATAGGTGGGACCCCCTTGTGACTCCCATCATTCTCTTGTCAATTATTAAATATAAAATACAAAATTGATCATTTGGATCATATAACACCTTTGTATCTCCCATGGATATCATTTAAATCGAATATTTAAATATCAACAAAATTTAAGGACATATCCCAAGAAAACAATATATCCATTTTATCCACAAAAATATCCAAAATAAAGCTTGCTATCCAAAATAAGTTGAAAATTATTAAACATTGTCTTCATCACTGAAAATCATTAAAAAAAGCATTTAAAATCAATATCTTCTACTTTGCGAGGCATATTTCCTCTTCTCACTGTTGTCTCCAACTGAATTTTCTTGGGTAGCCCTTGGTTAGTTAGACCCTTGGGGTTGTATTTTGCTGATCACATGGGAGAAATCATGTTTTAGGTGGAGACGTGAAGACAACGATTTAGCAGACTCCGTGGATGGATTGGAGGGAGAGGCTGTTGCTTTTCCTTTTTCTTGCACAGGTTATGGGATATCAATTTTTAATCTCGTGTTGGGGTGCGAGGATTGTACTGGTGAAATAATAGGAGAAATTTGAACATTGGGATTAACTTGTGGTGGTAAAGGTAAGGACATAGTGGGCCAATCACGATGGTGGGAGACAAGATGGTGGACAATTTCTTGCCAATCATCATTAGCGGGGACTTCAAGATGCATTGATACATGTGGAGGAACATGAATCTCGGGAAAATTATGAGGAGGTTGAAATGGGGGTTTGTCAGGTCAGGGATGCAATATACCATGACCAACCAAATTGAAAAACCCATCTTGAAACAACTGGTTTAACTCTTGTGGATCAACATCGAAGTGAATAGAAAACCAAATCCTTTTATGGCCTCATCGCTAGTTACCTCTGCATCTATTATTTCGTCCATTACTGCCCCTGCTGAAAAAACTCATCCTGTAGCAATATTTAACAAGTTGTGAAAAGTTCTTAATAACCTGTACATGAAACTCTACTTAAATAAATCAAGAGTTGGCTCTATTATTTACTACACGACACATAAAATCCATCCATAAAAAAAACGTTTATTAATTGCAACACAAATAGGGAATTGATAGGGTCATTGGGAGTATGGAGGGCTTGTATTTAGCGTAAAGTGATATCATGGAGGGGGGAAAGATTTATGAATACTGTTCAAGAAATAATAATAAAAAAAACAATGAACCGTGTATCTAAACATATCTCAAAACCAATCATTAATTACTGCCGCTTCATTTCTTCCATTTCCATACAATATTTTCCTTAAAAATGATTAACAATAGAACATGGAGTGAAAAATGCAATTGGGATAACGAGGGGAGTGTATTTTGTGAAAAATGGTATAATGGAAGGGACTCCCATGGATACTGTTCTATTAATATATGAAACAATGCCATCTTCAACGTCAATTAAAATTCAAAACCCCTTACTGTTTCAAAATTGAAATTCAACACTTTGTTTTCAAAAATCTAGAACTAGGTTTTCACTTCAAGGATGCTCACTTGCATTTATAAATTGCATTGCACAATGATAATTTCACAATTTAATGCCCAATAAACATTCAAAAATAATAACACAACTTGCACACAACAAAGTCGAGGAGACACTGCACCATAATAATCACAATAACCACAACCAATAGTTGAGGAATGGACAGACTGTGGTCCACGATATAATCACCAGTACATTTTAAATCACCACATGGTTCCACGAAGTGGCCCCAAAAAGTATCCATGTTTATAACATAATTCAAAATTGAAACTTCAAATAACAACGCTTCTAAAATCCCTTTCATTCTGGTTCAAAAAACTCATTCAACGTATAGCTAATTCATACACAGAGGTATTCCTTTCATACAAAATCGAACACACAGTAGGTCGTATCCCTTAAAGAAGGATTTTTCAATGATGTCATCGCCCCAATATCTCCATAGGAAGGACTGTATTACCAGACACATAAGTGGGCTTAACATTCTTTCCATTTTTGCACAACAAATAATCGACTAAACCCATGACCAAAAATGAGCACGAACAATGCCTTTATTAAATTTTGGGTTGTCCACTTCCACAATAATTTCCAATACACAAGGTTCAAAACAATGAAGAGTAATGCAGTGAGGGGGACGGGCTAACCAAATTGAGGGTTTAGCCAAAAGGAGCACGAGAATCTTAAAACTTCTACAAAACTTCACATTTATATTCACAGGATTGTTACAAGGACGCGGGCACAATGGGCGCAAATACTAATAATTTAAATGACATGCATAGTGTTCATATAAACCATAGGTAAGGAGCAATGATACTCTTAGGGAATAAACCCAAAACAAGAAGCTAGAGGCAAGGCAGGCCCAAGAGTCCCCAACTGTATTCTTTCCCACAAGTAAAACACAAATACCATATACAGTAAGAACATCCACACAACTTTTGAATGCGCATGGTTCAAACACAACGCCACATAGACCAACACTTAACCACCAATCCATACATAGTAAAAAATTCCATATATTATAACTTTGGAAATGCACAGACAACGAGTAAACTCAAGAGCCAACTGTTGACTTAATTAAAGAGCAGAGCGAAACATTCATGGATGGAGCAACAAGAAATCCATACATGTGTAAAAATTGCTAAGGAGAAACAACCAAGCTGTTGATTTTTCATAAGCTAGGTTAAGCATGAAGTTCATTTCATTTTAGCATTTCACTTAACCATAAATAATAATGTTGCAACAACCAAGATCACAAGAAGAAACACCATGCACAAGAACACAAGAAGTATCCTGGGAAACCCTTCTCAACAAGGGAAGAAAACCTAGCCAAATCCTTTGCTATATTCTTCAAGAGAAAGACATCCACCAAGATAAACCTTAGCACACAAGAGGGTGCTTCAAACCCCTAGAAGACTAGCACCCAAGAGAGGTGCACACATTTTCCCAAGTAGATGCGTTTGCTGAAATTTCCAAACTCACAAGGAAGATATTATTCCATATTGGGGAATCATCCCTTACTTATATTAGACTTGTCCAATCAACAAAGGCATCTATTGGCTCAATAGGTCCGACCTCTCTAGGTCACTATATAATTTATTATTATTATTATTATAATTAATATTAATATTAATATTAATTATCTTTTACATTTATTATTAAACATATTAAGGTGGGGCTGACCTGTACCCTTTACATAACAATTAGGGTTACAGGTAGGTATGAATCTTGAACAATATATAGAAAAGGATCTGATACACCCACTAGTGCTCATCCACTAGGGGCACATCCATAGAGATGTCATAGCTCTGATTCACTGCATTACACAAAAGAACCAAATCTTCACACGTTCACCTGTGCTCTTCCACTCTACAAATCTTCTTTCCCACTGCCTCACACAAGAGAATCATCTGGAGTCTTCTCGTCAAATCTGCTGCTCAGAGGAGGCTAATAAACCATCTTCATTTCTATTCTCATGACAATGCACCCAATACTTTGGGATTTCACACATTCACCTGGTGCTCGACCACATGTGCGTCCTAACTGAACAAATCGCCTTTCCCACTATATAATCATATGGAGTTCTTCTCAACTCTATGAATGGAGGAGGTCATCTCTACGTTCCCATCTTTGTATTAGGTAGGAACCACATACCCTTCTTAGGGGCTTTATCTCAGGTTTGTAAGCTGAGAGAAAGACTTCACATAGCTGCAATGATCCACACCTCACAGGTTTGTAAGCTGGAGAATGTCTCACATAACTTCAATCATCAACACTCCCTCTCAGCTAGGGAGGAATTCTTTATCATGCCAAGTCTCACACAGATGTATTTTGAATTTTTTCTTGGCTGGAGTTTTTGACACTCCCTTTGAACTAGGGATTCATTCTTCACAAAGTTAAGTTGGTGAAGATATCTGTAATCTGCTCAGGTGTAGGAAGGTACTGCATGTGTACGATTGTCCTTTGCATCATATCTCTGAAATAAGAATATTTCATCTCATCATATTTCGATCCATTAGGAAACACTGGATTCTCAAGGAGCTTTACTCATGGCTCTTGGTTATCATCATATGATCCATCTCATAGTCAAGTAAATCTATCAGAAGCTTGTGAATCCACATCACTTCACACACTTGATGCTTATATACTCTGCCTCTATGGTACTCACGACTACAGAGTTTTGTTTCCTGTTGTATTAGGAAACCATGGAAAACTTCACAATAGAACATCAGTCGGATGCGCTTTTCCAATTCACTGTACTTTCTTCTCAATATGAATAGACATATCCTACAAACTCAAGTTTATACTGGAGGCATATCTTAGGCCATATCCAACTGTGCCTCATATATATATCAATACATGTTTTGTTGTTTATCTAGTGAGTCTATCTTAGTTGACTCATGAAATAACTAGGCACATTCACTGCATGGTATGAATCAAGTCTGGTGTTGACCAGATACATTAGTGATCCAATTAGTTGTGGATCAATCTTTTTTGAATCATCATCAATCTTCTTCTTTAAATCCATCACGGTGGATTTTGCATTCTGTCATATTAAACTTCTTTAATATTTTCACTGTATATTTTTCCTTGACTTAGGAAAATCTTAATGGTCATATGTCATACTTCTTGTCCCAAGAAGTAGTGCATCATACTCAGATTCTTCATCTCGAATTCATAAATCAAGGATTACTTGTAACAACAACGCTTTCTGAATAAGTCATCAGGATCAGACTCTCATCACCAACACTGTAATGATATAGGTTTGGATCAACAACACTTTTGTTGAAATCCAAACTTATCAAGAATCTATCTATGTGATATAGTTTCCAACTCATGGATGGGAGTGTATCTGGTTCGCTGGATCAAGTATCTCATCATATAAAACTCCCTTTGTTTGTGAGAAACCTCTAGCTATAGATCTCATTTTGTATTTCTTGACACTTTCATTAGTTGCATGCTTTACCACAGACTTCCCTTTCTGGTCCCTGAATAATATCTTATGCATCATTCTTTTAAGATATACTGGTATTCTTTTGTTATGGAATTTTTCCATACTGGTTCTTGTTGATGTTTAGACAACATTGGGAAGA